>CM063170.1:67710001-67992501 GCA_031835075.1 Saguinus oedipus | reverse complement strand
ACAAATCCTGTGTCCACACGCCCCTGGGCCTCCTGGAGGGTCCTCTGCTCTCTCCAGTTCCCAACCCATCTAACTTCATGCCAGCATGGAGTGGTCTCCGTGCCGTGGCTCCACACTCCCTGTCTCCTTGTCTTTGAGGACATTTGGGCCATTCAGGGACGTAGGTCTGTCCATCAGGTCCCGGATGAGTTGCACAAAGTGTTGGGATTTTGGTTGGGATTGCGTGGAATCAATAGTGGGTCGAATTTTAAGTCGAGTCCAGTCCAGGAACGCGCCGTCTGTCCTTGTGTTGAGGGCAAAGCACAGCCCCTGCTGTGAGGGGAGGGTTCGTGGCTCCTCAGTGGCCCTGAGCACCTCCTATTCCTCCCAGGTGACGGGTCCCTTCGGAGGCTCGGCTGGGCCTCTCTGTGACTGGGGTAGACAGCAGCAGCCGCACCAGGTCAGCCTTGACGGAGGTGTTCCCTAGACGTCACCTGCATCCCAACACCCAGCCACATGTCACCCAACTCCCAACACCCAGCCGCATGTCACCTGAATCCCAACACCCAGCCACATGTCACCTGCATCCCAACACCCAGCCGCGTGTCACCCCACTCCCAACACCCAGCCACATGTCACCCCACTCCCAATACCCAGCCACATGTCACCCCACTCCCAACACCCAGCCGCGTGTCACCTACCTCAACACCCAGCCGCGTGTCACCTGAATCCCAACACCCAGCCACATGTCACCCCACTCCCAACACCCAGCCGCATGTCACCTACCTCAACACCCAGCCGCGCGTCACCTGCATCCCAACACCCAGCCACGTGTCACCTGAATCCCAACACCCAGCCACATGTCACCCCACTCCCAACACCCAGCCAGGTGTCACCTGCATCCCAACACCCAGCCGCGCGTCACCTGAATCCCAACACCCAGCCACATGTCACCCCACTCCCAACACCCAGCCGCGTGTCACCTGAATCCCAACACCCAGCCACATGTCACTGCACTCCCAACACCCAGCTACACATCACCCCCGTCCCAACACCCGGCCCCTTTGCTGATGGCTCACTGAGCAATGTGCCATGGGTGTCCAGTCTCCTTGATGGCGGACGCACCCTCTGCTGTGCAGGGTGCCGCACAGGCCTCCATGCTCTGTGTTCAGTCCAGGGGCTCCCCCACCCCACCTCATGCACATTTCCAGTACTGCTCTTCTCAAGTACACAAATGTCCAGCTCATAAACCTTTACCTGTGTATTTATTAATAAATTCTATCTAGCCCCAAAGGCAAGATTGTGTTTGCTCATCCTTTACAGACTAAAATTTAACCAACTCCAACTTCAGCTAGAACCAGCTCTAGCCTAACTCCTGGTTAGACACATTTGAAGCCCTTTATAAAAATCAGGCTTTGTGCGTGAATTGCTGAAGGACACGAATGCTTGAGCCATAGCAGTTAGCTATGAAACGTTTCATTCCTTCAGAGTGTTACGAAGACCTCCCACAATACTGACAAGGCACTTACAATTTCAAAAACGTTCTTAGGAAGACTGTCTCTAGCTTGTTTTTATGAGGTAACTGTGAGATCTTATCACGGCAATTGCTCCCACGTAGTCCCGGACGAGTCACCTGCGCTGGGCTCTGTGGCCACAGGACCCCTCTCGCCCTAGGAGATCTGGGCATGACTTCACTGCAGCCCCCGAGCGGGGACGGCCCGGGGCCTGCAGAGGAGCTCACCCGACGCTCCCAGCACACGGGGCCCCCTCTGAGCCTGCTTGTGGGGCATCCCCAGGCCTGTGCAGGGGCAAGATGCTTGGAGGAGCCCAGCAGCTGCGCCCCACGGGCAGCTGAAGCTGCTCTGGTCCGGCGCCCACACTCTCTGACGAATGGCTCTTTGTCATTTTCATCTTTTCCCCACGTTTGAATGCGTTCCTGTCTGGGGTGCCTCGGTGAGCGCAGGACCGGGCTGGCGTCTTTCTCTCCTTTCACCACGGCTGAGATGCTGTTCAATCTTCTTCTGGCTCCCATGGTTTCATTGGAAGTCAGCTGTGAATCCTTTCTTGTTTCTTTGAAGATAAATTCCAAAAATAATTTATAAATTTAATACAATTACAATCTGAATCCCAATCAGATTTTTAAAAATAGAAGTGAACAGGCTGGTCCTGAACTTTATGAGGGGTAAACGATCATAAAGCCAGGACGAATGCGGCGAATCACACCAGACGCCGAGATTGAGCGTCAACCGTTTATTAGGACAGTGTTACCCTGGCTTAGGGCTCTGCAAGCACCGTCATCTTCTTACTTCAAACAAAAGACTGGCATTGCTTGTCTTTTTCACGTGCATTTACAGAGTTTTGTTTTCCTGGATGCAATTTTTTGAAAGTTTTATGAGTGACAAATGCATTCTAGTCAATATCTTTTTTCTTTCGTTTTTACGGTGTTTTTTTAAAGAGAAGTGTTGAAATTGGAAATGGATTTACTGCTAGACGTTTCCTCTCGGTTAGTTTTTACGGATGGTATTTTCAGCTGGAGACTACATGGTTGATGTTTAGTTATTGTGTTGGCAAACTCATGTGCTTTTAGGCCATTAATTATAAGCTAACGGGGGAATCTTTAAAGCATGTGAAGTAACGCCCTCACCCTGGGAGGGTCGCCTGTGGCTTAAAGACCCCTGGACCAGCTCTGCCCAAGGTCAGAGCTCAGTGTCTTGTTATCAGGGACAGAGAGGACCCTCCAGTCACACACTGCGCCTATCACTTGGGTCACAGAGGCGGCACAGAGCTGTTCCCTCACCTGTGAAATCAGCACCTGCTTCACCAGGAGTGCGGCAGGAAAGCTTACACAGACGCTGGGAGCCCGGCCCTGTGCACGTGGCCCCGGGGCTGTTCTTCTTGTACGGGGCAGGCACACAAGGCTCTTGAGTCCTGCAACCCAGCCCAGGGCTGCTGGAGCCACGTGGAAATGCGGCTGGGCCCGTCCGCGGGGACCCATCATCCATGTGCGGAAGGACCCGGCACCTGTGGCTGGGACATGGCTGCCTGCCCCACCTGCCTGGCGTCCTCACCTCTCAGGAGCCTGCATGCCCTGGGCTCTCCTCCGTCCGGGAGAGGACTCTGCTCCGGACACTGGCCTGCAGGGCCTCTGGGCAGCTGGCACGTTTTCTTCAGGCACCAAAACACTGGGCATGGTGCCTGCTCCCCTCCCGTCCTTCCCTTTAAACTGGCTGAAGGCACACGGCTCAGCCACAGCTGTGATGCTGGGAGGGACTCTGAGGACTCTCATCTTGCTCATGGGGAAACTGAGGCCCAGACCCCAGAGAGTAAGAACTGGGGTTCAAAAACAGGGCTTCAGGCCCAGGTTTGGGGACCCCTTCTGGGGGCTTATGCTCATGCCGCCTTTCTTCGGGGTCACTCAGAGACCCTGGACCCACCACTTCCACTTTCTGGAAGCTCATGGTTGAGCAGAGGATACATTTTGTCGAAGAATTATTGTTGTGCCCTTTCAAAAGAGCCTGGTGGAAACAAAAATGAATATATCCCTTAAACAGCGGTTTGGGCAAGAAGGAAACACGCCTTCCACGTCCGGGGTTTATGAAAGACCCCTCATCGCTGTCTGCCCCCGACCCACAGGACTCCTCCTTAGGCTGTGTGTGGCACGGGGCCGGCTGGGACTGTCTCACGCAGGAGGCCCTCAAGTCTCTGCCACCGGAAGGCGCCAGGCTGCACGCCGAGGCCGAGAGACATGGGATCGACCGAAGCCGCAGCAGGCGTGTCCTGATGGAAACCTGGACAGCTGACATGTCCACCAACGATCACGGGATGGCTAAAGAAGCCCGATACCTTCCAGAACGTTCCTGCCTCAGAAGATTATACAGCCAGTTAGGTACACGGATGGTAGACAGAGCTGGATAGATACAGAAATATAGAAAGAGAGGCAGATGTAGTGAAGATGAAGATACAGGTGATTCAGGGATAGGATACAGAAATCCAGATGCATGATAGACGGATGGGTGATGGACAGATGAATAGGTGGCAGATGTGGGCCCACCTGGCCCTACTGGGACAGAAACTGCATTTAAACAAGATCCCTGCAGTTCGGGGCACGCCATGTTTAATTATCACTGGATTTAGGGGTCTGCCCAGCTTCCTGCCAGACACAGAGGAAATTCTTTTCCAAGGAAGGTGAAATCACCCAGACCTCTCAAACCAACCCCCATTTACTACAGAGATGGCTCTTAGGACACCTGCGCTTAGCATTGTAAGTGGCAATGCAGGTGGTCCAAGCAGTGTGTGTGGTGGTTTGGGCAGTAAGGTGGTCCAGGCAGTGTGAGTGCTCAGGGCAGGGTGAGTGCTCCTGGCAGGGTGAGTGATCTGGGCAGGGTGAGTGCTCCAGGCAGGGTGAGTGATCTGGGCAGGGTGAGTGGTCCGGGCAGGGTGAGTGGTCCAGGCAGGGTGGGTGGTCCAGGCAGGGTGAGTGATCTGGGCAGGGTGAGTGCTCCAGGCAGGGTGAGTGGTCTGAACAGTTTTGTGTTGGGCAGAGGTGCAGGTGCTGGCAGAGACGTCAAGCTCCATCCATTTTCCTGGCAGTGCTGTTGAGAGCGACCTCAGTGTTGTCCAGAAACCCCTGCCCCTTCCACTGGCCTTGACCTTCGCCAAGCTGGGGTTGCTGGCTGGCAGGGGCAGGCAGGCACCTCCACACACAGGGCCACCCTCGCCGCTGCTCTCCCTGTTGGGTTCTGCAGTGTGGAGGACGTCACGGTCCTGGCCACTGCCCTGTACCTCGGGGACATCATGTGCTCCTGTCTTTTTCAAGACTTGATCGGAAGTAAGGTAGAAGGTCAGAGTCCGCCGCGGAGAAGCACAGAGGGGAACGGAGCGCCTTGGGGCCAGCGGGGCTGCTGCCTGCTCCTTGGCGGGGACGCTGGAGGCCCAGAGTGGCTCAGGCCCCGTCTCCGTTGAGAGGAGAAACAGGCGGCCAGAACACAAGGGCCACCCCGCCGATGGTGCCCACACGGGAAAAGCTGCAGGAACGTGGACGCACCCCCTGGGCAGCACAGCCTCCGGCATGTAAGACCCCAGCCTGGCACCCCAGGCAGGCCACAGCGAGAACAGAGACTTCGACACTCATTAACATGGTCGCTCATAAGCCCACACACGCTCCCCCTCCCCGCCCGCCCGTCCATCCTCACTCAAGCCCACATGCTCCCCTCTCCCCGCCCTCCCGCCCGTCCATCCTCACACGATCCCACACGCTCCCCCCTCCCCACCCACCCGTCCATCCTCACACGATCCCACACGTTCCCCCCTCCCCACCCACCCATCCATCCTCACACGATCCCACACGCTCCCCCCTCTGCCCACCCACCCGTCCATCCTCACACGATCCCACACGTTCCCCCCTTCCCACCCACCCGTCCATCCTCACACGATCCCACACGTTCCCCCCTTCCCACCCACCCGTCCATCCTCACACGATCCCACACGCTCCCCTCTCCCCACCCACCCGTGCATCTCAGCATTCCTCAGGCTGTCCTATTGGGGGACTCATGTACCAGGCGGGTTTCTACGCCCTGACTCAGCCAAAGCGTCCAGCTGACTCCTCATCCTGCAGGGAAGGCATGGATCTGGGGTCCACAGCCCAGCCCCATCCTAACCGCCCAGGCCTGCCTGGAACGTGATGGCTGTCAGGCCCCCGGAGAGCGGGAGCATGTGTCCAGCCAGGCGGGGCCCTGCTGTAGCCGCAGAGGTAGAACTCCAGGCACCGAGACCACAGAAGCCTTGCTTGTCGCTTCCCCCAGTGCCACCCGCCGCACCCGAGGGCCCAGCACCCTCCGTGTACTCGGCCCCCGACTTGATCCACCCCTCCCCGGCAGCCCAGGCACCCCTGGAGGGAGAAGGTGCGCCTCGAAGCTAGGCTCGGGGCCCCTCCGAACCCCGCTCCCCTTCTGGGTGTTTTTGGCTGCACGTCCGCCTGCCTGTGACCTTGACTTCACGCCAGCATTTGGGATGGGAGGGCACACTCCACGGCCCACACGGCAGCCCCCGGGGGACACACTCTGGATCCTGCTTGTACTCACGGGGGGCTCTCAGAAAACCACCTTGCACTGGGCCGGTTTCTTTTCTGAAGGGGGCCTGTGTGAGCAGCCGTTCCAGGGGGCATTGCAGGGGGCGTGGCTGTGGACTCCACGCTTCGTCCCCGTCGGGTTCCAGGGCACAGAGCTTTATGGGGAGAGCCTGAGGGACTCACACCAGGGCAGGGCTGGGCAGCGGTGACAGGCACTCTGGAGCCCTCACCACCTTGGGGTGGCTGCGTGTCAAGGCCCAGGGGCCTGATGTGCCCACTGCCGGCCCGTTGGTGGGTCAGGCCACTCCCCGGGGGCGATGCCAGGCTACTCTCCTCAGGGCAGAAGCAACTGTTAGGAGCCTGATCTCCACGGTGGCAGCCACCAGCCCTCCCAGGTGTGGGACAGGAGCTGGTCCCCAAGGGGAGGGGGCCTGGGCGGCCCCACCATACCCTGAACCACCTGAGCATGCTGCTGCGTGGAATATTCACAGGGCTCCTCACAGTGGGAGGAGGCAGATCCAGCCAGGACACCGGGGAGGAAGCCGGGCTGCTCAGGAGGCACGCGGCCCCCGCCTGGGCGCTGGCGAGGAAGATGGCCTGCAACCGTGGAAAGCCCAGGTTTACCCTGTGCCCCACCCCCGGCTCCGGCACCCCCGCGTGGCTCTTCTGTTTGTAGTTGCCTTGCTGTGTGTTGGGCGCAATTTTACAGTCGGCCCAAAATTCCTTTGAAAAGCAGACAGGTGTGTACGCCCTAAAGGGATCAAATGCAGTGCACTTTGGTGAAAGGTAACGGCTCATGTATCTTCCTTGTCATAAAAACGCTGCGATTGCCCTGCGCATAGAGCTGGCAACAGCACACGCGGCCAGTGGGGCCTCACCCGGCTCTCCTGCGCGCTCCGCCGGGGTGCAGGGTTGGAGATTTGCATACCAGGCTCTCAGCCAGGAAGGAAACGGCCATCGATCCCAGAGCGCGGCACTGATTCTCCCCATGTTATTACCTCCTGATATTCGCCTGGCTGTGTGGCCACAGCCTGTAGTTCAGTCTGTAATCAAATACTTTGAATAGACTGTTCAAGTGATCCCAGACCCGAAAGGAAGCTTCTCGAAAATGCGAGACTGTGGCTGGTTAGAGACGGGAGGCCGTGGGTTAGAGACGGGAGGAGGTGGGTTAGAGACGGGAGGAGGTGGGTTAGAGACGGGAGGAGGTGGGTTAGAGACGGGAGGCCGTGGGGTAGAGACGGGAGGAGGTGGGTTAGAGACGGGAGGAGGTGGGTTAGAGACGGGAGGAGGTGGGTTAGAGACGGGAGGAGGTGGGTTAGAGACGGGAGGCCGTGGGTTAGAGACGGGAGGAGGTGGGTTAGAGACGGGAGGAGGTGGGTTAGAGACGGGACGAGGTGGGTTAGAGACGGGAGGAGGTGGGTTAGAGACGGGAGGCCGTGGGTTAGAGACGGGAGGAGGTGGGTTAGAGACGGGAGGAGGTGGGTTAGAGACGGGAGGAGGTGGGTTAGAGACGGGAGGAGGTGGGTTAGAGACGGGACGAGGTGGGTTAGAGACGGGAGGAGGTGGGTTAGAGACGGGAGGCCGTGGGTTAGAGACGGGAGGAGGTGGGTTAGAGACGGGAGGAGGTGGGTTAGAGACGGGAGGCCGTGGGTTAGAGACGGGAGGAGGTGGGTTAGAGACGGGAGGAGGTGGGTTAGAGACGGGAGGAGGTGGGTTAGAGACGGGAGGAGGTGGGTTAGAGACGGGAGGAGGTGGGTTAGAGACGGGAGGAGGTGGGTTAGAGACGGGAGGCCGTGGGGTAGAGACGGGAGGCGGTGGGTTAGAGACGGGAGGCGGTGGGTTAGAGACGGGAGGAGGTGGGTTAGAGACGGGAGGAGGTGGGTTAGAGACGGGAGGAGGTGGGTTAGAGACGGGAGGCCGTGGGTTAGAGACGGGAGGCGGTGGGTTAGAGACGGGAGGCGGTGGGTTAGAGACGGGAGGAGGTGGGTTAGAGACGGGAGGAGGTGGGTTAGAGACGGGAGGCGGTGGGTTAGAGACGGGAGGAGGTGGGTTAGAGACGGGAGGAGGTGGGTTAGAGACGGGAGGCCGTGGGGTAGAGACGGGAGGCCGTGGGTTAGAGACGGGAGGCGGTGGGTTAGAGACGGGAGGCGGTGGGTTAGAGACGGGAGGAGGTGGGTTAGAGACGGGAGGAGGTGGGTTAGAGACGGGAGGCCGTGGGTTAGAGACGGGAGGCCGTGGCTGGTTAGTCAGGAGGTCTTGGGCTGTTAGGGGCCGTAAGGCTGGCGTTCGCACCCTTGCCATCGGGAATCACTCTGTCATCATCTGGTGTTTTCTCTGCCTCTCACGTTGCAACCACTGAAGCTGCTTCTCCTGGGTCCTGCGCCGAGTCCCCTCACAGCCACCAGGAGCCCCTTATTTCCCGTCCTCTAGCCTGGGTCCTGGATGCAACGTCTCTTGATGAAAATCTTTGTTTTATATTTATTTATTTACTTTTGAGATAGAGTTTCCCTCTTGTTGCCCAGGCTGGCATGCAATGGCGTGATATTGGCTCACCTCGGTCCAAGCGACTGTCCTGCCTCAGCCTTTGGAGGAGCTGGGGTTACAGGCACGCACCACCATGCCTGGCTAATTTTTGTACTTTTAGTAGAGACGGGGTTTCACCGTGTTGGTCAGGCTGATCTCAAATTCCTGACCTCACGTGATCCGCCCACCTCAGCCTCCCAAATTGCTGCATTACAGGTGTGAGCCAGCACACCCAGCCTCTTGATGAAAATCTTCATGCTTCTGGAACCAACTAAGGGCCACTCAGAGCTGAATATCACCTAAATGTAGAGGGTTTTTTAAATTTTACAGGAACTACTATAAAACTTTCCATGCATACGCTTCGTATTTAACAGGTTTACTGAGGTATAGTTGACATACAGTAAACTGCATAAAGTGTCCATGTGATGATTTGACGTGTGTCCACACTGGAGAAACCACCACCATAAACTAGATGAAGGACATTTCCATCCACCCGAAGGCATTCTCCTTCCCCTTCGCAACACCTCCCTCCTCCCAAGCTCCGGACGTCACCGATCTGCTCTCTGTCACTACTGACGAGTGGCATTTTCTATCACTTTCACAGAAATTTAATGATACACTAACTCCTTTCTTTGGCTCACCTCGTTTCACTCAGAAAACAATTCTGACATTTATCTATGGTTTCACACGTATCAATATTTCATTCCTTTTCAGAGGTCAGTCATGCACCACTGAATGGATATACCACGATCTGTGCATCCCCAGACCTGCCCAGGCACACTCAGTGGTGTCCAACTTGGATATTAATTTATCACCTCCAGATGTCTTTGATTAGGATTAGGATGGTGTATTTTTTCCCAGTCTTCTCTTTATTGCTTATCTGTGCCTTTATATTTAAAGTGTGAAGGGGCACAGTTAGGTCTTGGTTTGTTGGTTTTTTTCAATCTGACAACTTTGCTTTTTGATTGGGATATTTAGATCATTTATATATAATGTGATTGGTGATAATGCTAAGTTTAAATATACCGTTTTTCAGGCCTGGCGCAGTGGCTCACGCCTGTGATCCCAGCACTTTGGGAGGCCAAGGTGGGCAGATCACTCGATGTCAGGCGTTTCAGAACAGCCTGGCCAAACATGGCGAAACTCCGTCTGTACTCAAAACACAGAAATTAGCCAGGCATGGTAGCACACGCTTATAATCTCAGCTACTCAGGAGGCTGAGGCGGGAAAACCCCTTGAACCCAGGAGGCAGACGTTGCAGTGAGCCAGGATCACACCGCTGGGTGACGGAGAGAGACTCCGTCTCAACAGAGAACAATAAACGTCCCGTTTCTCCATTTGTTTCACCCTGTCTGTGTACATTCTCTTTCTCCTTTTTTTTTCTATGTCCCTTTGGATTGTTTTTCTATGGTTCCATTTTATCTGTTTTGTTCAGTTTTTGGCGATTGCTCTTTGTTGTGTTAAAATGCTTGCCCCAGGTTTGTAACACGCGTCTTCGATGTGTCAGTCTATACCAGTTAAAAACCTTACAACGGCAAACTTCCCCGTCCTTCCTCCCGGCCTTCATGCCATTTCAGCCAGACATTTTTTCTTCATATGCAGAAAAACACGATTACTTTTGCACCAACCTAACACAATCCCATCATACGTTGTTAATTTGCTTCCCCATCTTAGGGATAACTGTCCTGTGTTGTCTGATGTGCAGGCAACACCTTTGAACACCTTTGTTTTCCGTATTGTTTCCTGGTAAACCTGCTCCCAGTGACTCTATCACAGCTGGAGGAGGAAGTGAACCCACTTTTCAAAAACTAACTCTTTATTCACTTGTGTGTCTGCCATGTCCGTTCAGTGATTTAAAACTAACAGTGGATACAGTAGAACGCGTCCCAAATCTCACCGTCTAGAGTGTCAAGACCCAGTCACATTTCAGCCCAGCTGCGTTCACAAAGAATATTCCCCAGTCACAGTGTGCATCAATTTACACATGTATGTAAATAGTTACGGGACGATGATTTTGTCCCCTCACATCACACAGAGAACATTTTTCCATGTCATTAAAATTCAAAAGTTCAAACTGACGTATCATTTATTTATAACGTTTCCCTTGTTGGGTTTGCATAATTGACCATTTCAGCCAGTAGAATTTCAGTAGATGATTGGTACCAGAATATGAAGACGGATCAAGGGGAGAGGATCTGAAAGTCTAGAAACAGACTCGTGCCCACGGAAACTGGCACCTCAGAGAGACAGCATTGCCAATCCGTGGGAAATGGTGATTCTACCTGCTAGGCACTGGGACGATGTCAGGCGGGCCACAATTCTTTCTGCCAGGGTGAGTGGTGCAGAAAAGAGTCACCATTGAAAATCAACAGACTGCTGGGGTCACCTTCTTCCCTCCTCCTTTGCCTGTGCTAATCCCACCCTCAGGACTCAACCCCAGCGTCACCTCCTCCAGGAGGCCTCCCCGAAGCCAGGTGCCCTCTCTCTTTGCTCCCGGGTGATTGGTGGTAAGGCTAAGTTTAAATATAGCATATTATACGTGGCATATATAAATATGTGTACGACCTTGGGGTGGACTTTCCCCTTGATAAGCCCTGCCAGCGTCTCTGGTGCGTGGGGCAGAGGTCGGGAGCTCTCTGGGACTCTGGGGTCCTGTCTCCTTCCTGCTGGCTGTGTCTCCACACCCTTAAAAGCAGAATCCTGGCTGCTGCTCACACTGGCTTGGCCTTGCGGGGGGTGAGAGGTCCTCAGAGGACTCAGGGCGGTGGGGATCAACATGGAGACATGCCAGGGTGGCCGTGTCTCAAACACAGCAATGGACGGGCTCCTGTGAGAGAAAGGGAGTGGCTTCGTGGCTCCCAGGGTGGTTCGTGGTTTTGAGGCTCAGTGTGCTGGTTCAGAGCAGGCGGAACTGAAGCTCCCAGAACAGAGAGAGACAGTCCCGACTGTAACAAGATGTGTCCCGTCAACTGCATCCCAATCCACAGACAGATCACCGCGTGGCCTGTTTAAGCTGCTCAGAAAGCGCGTTGATTCCTCGGAATCCACGGAAGCCTATTCACCGTGCATTTCTTACTCATGAGCACCAGCGAGTCGGTGCCTGCAGAAACCGGAGGGAGGAGGCGCCGTGTGCAGCGTCCTGGCAAGGCCCGGCTCCAGTGCGAGGCAAACGCAGCATGAACCCACAGAGCACAGCCCATGTGGGGCCCAGCACTGGCGGGTTGTCCGGTCCTGTTCTGGGCAGGAGGATGACTCTAGCCCTGACTCACAGAGGCAGGTGGGCGCCAGCTCCTGTGTCCCCCCGAGAGCCAGGGCCTCCTCACACAGAGGCAGGTGGGCGCCAGCTCCTGTGTACCCCCGAGAGCCGGGCCTCCTCACACAGAGGCCGGTGGGCGCCAGCTCCTGTGTCCCCCTGAGAGCCAGGGCCTCCTCACACAGAGGCACGTGGGCGGCAGCTCCTGCGTCCCCCCACAGAGCCAGGGCCTCCTCACACAGAGGCACGTGGGCGGCAGCTCCTGCGTCCCCCCACAGAGCCAGGGCCTCCTCACACAGAGGCAGGTGGGCGCCAGCTCCTGCATCCCCCCGAGAGCCAGGGTCTCCTCCAACCTGGTGCCTCAGCCTCAGGCAAGCAAAGTGGAGAAGACCCCGTTGGATTCACGGTGGCAGGAGGCACAGCAGTGGGCAGGTGCAGGGGGGTCACCCTGGACAGGCCACTCCCGAGGCTGTGGGCCTATCTGCCTGGCCCCTGTGGCCCTGCCCATCTCCTGAGCCAAGACCCCAGAATAGGTCAGTGGACCTAGGTCCGCGGCTTCTGAGGGCTGCACCGTCGGCATCCCCAGCCCAACCCTGGCTGGGCGGGCTGCAGCCCACTAGGTCCCAAGGAGGGGGCTGGCCTGCAATGAGGGTCCCAGAAGGAGTCATCTTGGGCAGCTGCTCCTGAGGCTCTGGCGCTGCCCTCAGTGCCCCCCCACACTCAGTCTCTCCACTGGCCGGTCAGCCTGGCTCCCTCCTGGTCAGGCCCCTCCCACTGGCCTGGCAGCCATTGTCTAGGTCTTCAGGCCACTTTGAGGTAACTCTGACTCCAGAGCTACACGCCTTGTCCCCACTGGTCAGAGTCCAGTTTTGCCCCCTTGAGTGATGGCAGGGGAGCAGCCTTGACCCCCAGGCCCTGACCCAGCTTGGAGGAAGAGCCTGGCCCTTCCCACCCCAGAGTGGCTTTCTGGGCCGCTGGTCTGGACTGTCCAGCCCGTACCCCTAGGGGAGCCTGGGTCACAGAGGAGATGCCAGGGTGCTGATGAGAAAGAGAGACCCCCCGCTTCAGCTGTTACAGATGCAAAAGAGCCCTCTTATTGTGAGACCCTGGAATACTCAAACCTGCACATACAGGGGCCTCCATCCCCTCCCCCGGCATTTGGAGGATGTCCCGGAGGGCTGGGTGGGCAGGGTCTCAGGGCCAGGGGCTGTGGCACTGGCCTGTTTCCCCCTGGAGGCTGCTCTGCTCCTCGCCCAGGGCAGGGTGGGCAGGAGGGACGCCCCCTCTCTGGCAAGGTCCTCATGCCTTTTGGAGACCCTCTGGAGAGAGTCCCTTCTGCCTCCTGGGCCTGGACCTCATTTTCTGCCTGGGGGTCTCCAGGTGCACCTTGAGGGGGCCCCCACCCCTCTGAAACCAAGTTTTAAACACGAGGCTTCCCAGCTCCATCCTGGTCTTTGGGCAGAGGCAGCAGCCGGTGGGACCCCTGTTCCGGCCATCTGAGCCCCACAAGCTGTGGCACGGCCTCTTCTGCCTCAGTTATTCGGGAGCAGGAAGTGGGTGTTGCAGCGGAAGTAATCAGGTGTCGAAGTTCAAGCCCCATAATTCGGGGAAGTTTATTGGTAGGAGGGGTGTCTCCTGCTGCTCACCCCATCCTTTTGGCCCCAAGTATATGGTGCCCCAGCCCAGAGCAAGGCCACTCAGGGATTAATACGTTCAAGCCCCAGCCTCCAGTTGGTAAAGGGCAGAGGATGGTAAAAGGCCTTCCGGAGACCCCAGGGCTGGCCTCACGGGGCAGGGCAGCTGGCATCAGGGTCACAGCCTGCCGCGAACACCACGACTGAACACAGCCCCCGCCTGGCACAGTTATAGGACTGCCCAAGGTCAGTGCGGGGGCCAGCATGGGTGTGACCTCGGGTGGACTTTCCCCCGATAAGCCCTGGCAGCTGCTCCAGACCCCAGCAGGGACAGGCAAAGTCACTTTCCCTGACCTCCTCCTTCCCCAGCCTTCCCAGAGCTGCCAGAGCGCCCCGTGACGCACAGAGACCAGGACGAGAGGAGACGAAGCCTGGGCTGTGACAGAACCGAGCCTGCGGGGTGGCCGGCGAGCGGGTGGGCCAGGGTGGAGGTCCTGCTCGTGCTCCCTGCAGCCCCAGCCGCCCCTCCTCAGATGCTGGCCTCAAGAAGGGCCAGGGAGGCTGCTGTGCCTTCAGCTGCTGGGCCCATGGAAGAGCCTGTACGGGAAGGCCTGAGACAGACAAGGGAGTGCTCCGTGGACGGCCCCACCCAGGATGCTTCCATGGGGTCCCACGAACACCCAGGACACACTTGCGGACACAGTGCAGATGCCAGCCTCCAGGAGCCAAGGCGGAGGGGACAGCTTCCCTCTCCCCTCCACAAAGGGTTGCCACGTTCTGCAAAGTCAGGGGTCAGGGCCCACCATGGCCACCAGGAGCCTGCCCTCTGCCCCCCCGGTGTGTGCTGCGCCTCTCTGCACCTCACAGCCTCCAGCGCGCCTGGCCCACCCCAAGGAAAGGGGCTCCAGGGTGCCTAAGGTCCCACAGAACTCAGGCCCTTGACCACATCCGGCCTCCAGGCCCCGTCCACTGAGGTGGTCAGCAAGTGCTGACCCACAGGTCACTGGGGTCTCGGGTCTCAGGCCCTCAGTCCAGAAGGGAGACGAGCCGGGCAGCATGTCAGGCAGGAAAGGGTCCCTCGGCAGCCAGTTTGACTGGCACTGACTGAAGCCTGCCTAGGGCTGGGCCCACAGTCCTGGCAGGTGGTCCAGGGCCCACCCACCCAGCACCCCCACGTCCCTCAGAGCCGCGTTTGTCACAGCACACACAGCTGCGTCCATGCACAGACAGGCCCTCCAGGACCCCGTGAGGAGACGCGGCCGCAGGCGGCTGGGCAGGACCCAGGTTGACCAGACCCTCAGAGCTGTCCTCTGCTGCCCGTCCCCCCTGGGGGGTCGGGGCATCCTGAGCAGCTCAGGACCTTGAGGAAATGCAAGCAGGTGGTGGGAGATGGGCACCCTGATGTGGCCAGCAGGCAGGGACACCAGCTCCACAGGCTTGGCCTCTGCAGCCCACACCCAAGAGCGCTGACCTCCCGGTGGTCTTCTGGCCCGGTCTGGGTTTTGTGCTCTACCAGGCTCATGTGACAGCTGGGACCTGCCTCAGGGCCAGGCCAGACAGGCTCCCTGAAGAGACTCGGGTCCCACAGCCTGACCCAAGGCAGGAAGGACACAACGGGAGAGGGGGTGAGACACTGCCTTGGGTCCCACTGAAGGGACGCCTGGTGCTCAGAGGCCCGACCCCGGCACCTCGGCGAGCAGAAGTAGCTTCGTCCTCCATGGCCCCTGTAGGGCTGTTGGGCGTGTCCCTTATGCTGTGCTGACGTGCAGGATTCAGGAGGTAGAGACAGGACACTGAAATGCTGGTGAAGAGCAAAGCAGTTGGACTTGGGGGACCACGCCACCTGTGAGTGGAGATCGGCAGTCCCTAAATGCCCAGAAGCGTCTGTATTTATTAGGTACAAGCGGGGGGCAGGATCGTAGTGAGGTTGTTTATAGGCTCAGTAATAGGGCATACATAATCACAGGAGTCACAAGCAAGGGGGCCACCGCATTATGTCACCTGGGCAGACAGGTGGGCCGTGTGCAGCAGGGGGCTGTGCCGCGCGCAGATAGAGGGTCATGTACAGAAAAGGGGTCCACCCCCATTAGGTCACCGAGGCAAGGAGGTGGGCTGTGTGCAACAGGTGTCGTGCGCAACACTTCTTATCTGGGGGCTGGAGACTTCAAAGGATTTCTAACAGAAGGGTACTGTAAGCCAATGCAGTGGGAGCTGACAGACTTGTGCTCTTCTCTTAAGATATTTATGGGGGATGATTTGAGCTAGCACAGAAGCGAGAAAAGACTGACAGGGTGTACAGCCGCCGTGACTGGTCACACCAGAGGGTTCTTCTCCCTCGGTTACTTCCAGGATCTCAGGCCTGAGGCCGACTTTCCACAGGAACTGGATGCAGGTACCACAGCTCCTTTATCAGGAGGAGAGGCTCCTGCTCCAAGCCTGCCACACAGCGTATGCCCTTTCAGGCAGGGACGCCACCGCCGGGGTCTTTGGTTCTCGTCCTGGTCTGGCTGTTTTCCCATGTGCTGCTTCTGTTCTGTGACTGCGCTGGGCATCCCTCCTACTACAAACTACTGTGTGGGTATATAGAAGGATTATATAAATCAGCACTGAATGTGTCAGTACAGCTCCGATTATAATATCTATATGATTATATAGAAAGATTATATAGAACTAAGTAGATGTAAGTATTAAGTATGGTTATATAAACTAGATATATGTTAGCAGTAAGTTATGCTTCAGGCACTAATTCTATAAACTAATATATGATTACATATAAAGGATTATATAAAGGAAACAGCTGAGTAACAACACTATAAACTAAGATATTCTTCAGGCACTAATTGTGCCTGGCGTCTGGACAGTTCTTCCTCAGTGCCCATGGGGGGTGTTACCCACAGCTCCTGTCCCAAGGAGTGGGCAGCCGGGCCCGGGCAGCCATTTGCTTCCTCTCTGGGGATGGATGTGCCAGGCTCTGCGTGTGAACCCACCTCTGACCCAGCCCTATGCTAGGGTGGCACCCACCCTCCCCACCCTGCCTGCGTGATTTTAAAGCGTATGAAAATTCAACAAGGACTGGACGTGGAAGGGAGGCCGGCCTCTCCCATGGCCTGGCCGGCAGAGCACTGGGCTGCAGCTCCGCGGCTGCGCCTACGTCCCCCAAACCTTCCCCTCCTTCCAGTGAGCAAGGTCGGCTGCAGGTAATTCAGTTGTAGAATGACTTCCGGATCTCCTGAGTCCCCAGCGGCAGTCGGAAGCTGTCCACGCGGACCCGTGCTTGGCGGATGGACCTGCTCCCCCCCAGTCCCATCTGCTAGCTGTTCCTGGCCGATGAGGACGGGGCTGAGGAGGGGGCAGAGCCTGGTCGCGACCTAGGGCCTCGTTCTGAGCCACTGTGGGATGCAGGGCCCGGCAGAGGCCACCACGGCGACTTTCCCAGTGTCTGTCCCAGACCCCCAAACTTGGGCTCCAGGCAACTCCGCCGTGAGCCAGAGCTGCCGTCCTGGACCTGGTGCTCAGGACCCTCGAAGACCTGGCCTTCTGTCCCACCATTGTTCTGGGAACCTCAAATGCCCACAGGGTGACGCCCCGGAACCCTTGCACCTCCTCCCTGGCCTGGCTCCACTAAGCACCAACCCCAGGCTCTGCTCCTCCTTGAGAGGTTCCATTAAGCCCAACAAGGTTGTTCTGTTTCCCCACCTGACCGTTCTTGGGAAGCGCCGGGCACCTTGGCGTCTGCTCAGCCCTCCGTCTGCTCCCCTCGACGAGGCGGCTCGAGCACACCTGCTGGACCCACGGACCCCCGGACGCTGGCCCCGCAGCTCGGGCCTCTGCCTGTCCCCTTGATGAGGGGCCGGACCCCCGACCCCGAAGCCCAGCCCTGGCCCCGGCTGCTGTGGTGCTGAGCCCGCCCCTCCCCCACCCCACCCACAGCTGCAGCAGATGTGCAGGCTCCTCCCCCGGACCTTCCTCCACAGGCGACCCCAGACACAGAAGGGCCCTCAGCCGACGCCCTCCCACGTCCTCCCCAGGCCCCTGCGCGCCACTCGCCAGGGCCTCCACCTGTCCCTCAGCCTTGACGGCTCTTCTCTAACCACCTGTGCACGTTCCGTCCTTCCCGCTGCCCTGCCCCTGCCTGCCGCTGCCAAAGCTGTCCCAGCACCCGAACCCCCACACCCAGGCCCACCTCGAACCCGGGCAACCCCTCACACCTGAGCCACCACCTGCACCCCGCCCTCCCGTACCTGGGCCACCCCCATACACCTAAGCCCCCCTCGCCCCGGGTCCCTTGTACCTGGGCTCCCCGGTGACCGAGCCCACCCCCCATCCGGCCCTCCACACCAGAGCACCCCCCTCGCACCAGAACCGCTCACACCCCCTCACACCCAAGTGCCCTCACACCCGAGCCCCTCACACCCGAGTCCCTCACACCCGAGCTCCTCACACCTGAGCCCCTCACACCCGAGTCCCTCACACCCCCTTACACCTGAGTCCCTCACACCTGAGCCCCTCACACCCGAGTCCCTCACACCCCCTTACACCTGAGTCCCTCACACCTGAGCCCCTCACACCCCCTTACACCTGAGTCCCTCACACCCAAGCTCCTCACACCCGAGCCCCTCACACCCGAGCCCCTCACACCCGAGCCCCTCACTCCCAAGCCCCTCACACCCCCTCACACCCGAGCCTCTCACACCCGAGCCCCTCACACCTGAGTTCCTCACACCCAAGCCCCTCACACCCGAGCCCCTCACACCTGAGCCCCTCACACCTGAGCCCCTCACACCTGAGCCCCTCACACCCGAGCCCCTCACACCTGAGCTCCTCAAACCCGAGTCCCTCACACCCGAGCCCCTCACAGCCCCTCACACCCGAGCCCCTCACACCCGAGCTCCTCACACCTGAGTCCCTCACACCCGAGCCCCACATGCCCTCACACCCAAGCACCTCACACCTGAGCCCTTCACACCCCCTCACACCCCCTCACACCCAAGCACCTCACACCCGAGCCCCTCACACCTGAGTCCCTCACACCCGAGCCCCACATGCCCTCACACCCAAGCACCTCACACCTGAGGCCCTCACACCCCCTCACACCCCCTCACACCCGAGCCCCTCACACCCGAGCCCCACATGCCCTCACACCCAAGCACCTCACACCTGAGCCCTTCACACCCCCTCACACCCCCTCACACCCAAGCACCTCACACCAGAGCCCCTCACACCCCATCACACCCAAGCCCCTCACACCCCCTCACACCTGAGCCCCACACCCCCTCACACCCCCTCATACCCGAGTCCCTCACACCCGAGCCCCTCACACCTGAGCCCCTCACACCCAAGTTCCTCACACCCGAGCCTCTCACACCTGAGCCCCTCACACCCCCTCACACCTGAGCTCCTCACACACGAGTCCCTCACACCCGAGCTCCTCACACCCGAGTCCCTCACACCTGAGTCCCTCACACCCAAGCCCCTCACACCCGAGCCCCGAGCCCCACGTTTCCAGGGGTGCGCATTCAGGCCTGGTGCCATGTGCAGAGCGAGGGCCACCCTGAAAAGCCCCTGAAAAGCCGGAGTGCCCACCACCTCTCTGAAAAGCCGGAGTGCCCACCACCTCTCTGAAAAGCCGGCGTGCCCACCACCTCTCTGAAAAGCAGCTGTTCCCACTGTGTCTCAGGTCCTTTTCTTGAAAAGGGTTTTAGTTTTTTCTTCTCAGATAACAAACTGTCACCAAGGTCACGCCTAAGCCCTGCCTTGACAGCCCACGGCAGCCCCATGGGTCCCCGCCTGGGAACACAGCCCCCCGGGTCCTTCCTTCTGCTATGACCGCTCTCCAGGGCTTGGGTGCTGGCTCCCGCCTGGGGCCCCTGAGCTGCACCAGGGCTCGGGTGTGAGAGGCTCGGGTGTGAGGGGGTGTGAGGGGCTCAGGTGTGAGGGGCTCAGGTGTGAGGGGCTTGGGTGTGAGGGGCTTGGGTGTGAGAGGCTCAGGTGTGAGGGGGTGTGAGGGGCTCGGGTGTGAGGGGCTCAGGTGTGAGGGGCTCAGGTGTGAGGGGCTTGGGTGTGAGGGGCTTGGGTGTGAGAGGCTCAGGTGTGAGGGGGTGTGAGGGGCTCGGGTGTGAGGGGCTCAGGGGTGAGGGGCTCGGCTGTGAGGGGCTCAGGTGTGAGGGGCTCAGGTGTGAGGGGCTCGGGTGTGAGGGGCTCCGGTGTGAGGAACTCGGGTGTGAGGGGCTCGGGTGTGAGAGGCTCGGGTGTGAGGGGGTGTGAGGGGCTTGGGAGTGAGGGGCTCGGGTGTGAGGGGCTCGGATGTGAGGGGCTCGGGTGTGAGGGCACTTGGGTGTGAGGGGCTCGGGTGTAAAGGGCTCGGGTGTGAGGGGCTCGGGTGTGAGGGGCTCGGGTGTGAGGAGCTTGGGTGTGAGGGACTCAGGTGTAAGGGGGTGTGAGGGGCTCAGGTGTGAGGGACTCAGGTGTAAGGGGGTGTGAGGGACTCGGGTGTGAGGGGCTCGGGTGTGAGGAGCTTGGGTGTGAGGGACTCAGGTGTAAGGGGGTGTGAGGGGCTCAGGTGTGAGGGACTCAGGTGTAAGGGGGTGTGAGGGGCTCGGGTGTGAGGGGCTCGGGTGTGAGGAGCTTGGGTGTGAGGGACTCAGGTGTAAGGGGGTGTGAGGGGCTCAGGTGTGAGGGACTCAGGTGTAAGGGGGTGTGAGGGACTCGGGTGTGAGGGGCTCGGGTGTGAGGAGCTCGGGTGTGAGGGGCTCGGGTGTGAGGAGCTCGGGTGTGAGGGACTCAGGTGTAAGGGGGTGTGAGGGGCTCAGGTGTGAGGGACTCAGGTGTAAGGGGGTGTGAGGGGCTCGGGTGTGAGGGGCTCGGGTGTGAGGAGCTTGGGTGTGAGGGACTCAGGTGTAAGGGGGTGTGAGGGGCTCAGGTGTGAGGGACTCAGGTGTAAGGGGGTGTGAGGGACTCGGGTGTGAGGGGCTCAGGTGTAAGGGGGTGTGAGGAGCTTGGGTGTGAGGAGCTGAGGTGTGAGGGGCTCGGGTGTGAGGAGCTCGGGTGTGAGGGACTCAGGTGTAAGGGGGTGTGAGGGACTCGGGTGTGAGGGACTCAGGTGTAAGGGGGTGTGAGGGACTCGGGTGTGAGGGGCTTGGGTGTGAGGAGCTTGGGTGTGAGGGACTCAGGTGTAAGGGGGTGTGAGGGGCTCAGGTGTGAGGGACTCAGGTGTAAGGGGGTGTGAGGGGCTCGGGTGTGAGGGGCTCGGGTGTGAGGAGCTTGGGTGTGAGGGACTCAGGTGTAAGGGGGTGTGAGGGGCTCAGGTGTGAGGGACTCAGGTGTAAGGGGGTGTGAGGGACTCGGGTGTGAGGGGCTCAGGTGTAAGGGGGTGTGAGGAGCTTGGGTGTGAGGAGCTCAGGTGTGAGGGGCTCGGGTGTGAGGAGCTCGGGTGTGAGGGGCTCAGGTGTAAGGGGGTGTGAGGAGCTTGGGTGTGAGGAGCTCAGGTGTGAGGGGCTCGGGTGTGAGGAGCTCGGGTGTGAGGGGCTCAGGTGTAAGGGGGTGTGAGGAGCTTGGGTGTGAGGAGCTCAGGTGTGAGGGGCTCGGGTGTGAGGAGCTCGGGTGTGAGGGACTCAGGTGTAAGGGGGTGTGAGGGACTCGGGTGTGAGGGTCTCGGGTGTGAGGGTCTCGGGTGTGAGGGGCTCGGGTGTGAGGAGCTCGGGTGTGAGGGGCTCGGGTGTGAGGGGCTCGGGTGTGAGGGGTGTGAGGGGATCGGGTGTGAGAGGGTGTGAGGGGCTCGGGTATGGGGGGTGTGAGGGGCCTCAGGTATGAGGGGTTGTGAGGGGCTCGGGTGTGAGGGGGTGTGAGGGGCTCAGGTGTGAGGGGCTCGGGTGTGAGGGGCTCGAGTGTGAGGGGCTTGGGTATGAGGGGCTCAGGTGTGAGGGGGTGTGAGGGGCTCAGGTAATAGGGGCTCAGGTGTGAGGGGGTGTGAGGGGCTCGGGTGTGAGGGGCTCAGGTGTGAGTGGGTGTGAGGGGCTCAGGTATGAGGGTGTGTGAGGGGCTCGGGTATGAGGGTGTGTGAGGGGCTCAGGTATGAGGGGCTCAGGTGTGAGGGGCTCGGGTGTGTGGGGCTCAGGTGTGAGGGGGTGTGAGGGGCTCAGGTAATAGGGGCTCAGGTGTGAGGGGCTCAGGTGTGAGGGGTTGTGAGGGGCTCAGGTGTGAGGGGCTCAGATGTGAGGGGGTGTGAGGGGCTCGGGTGTGAGGGGGTGTGAGGGGCTTGGGTGTGAGAGCACCCAGGCAGCTCCTCAGGTTGGGTGAGGGGCCCAGGGGGGAGCCCGGCCAGCTGGGGAGGCGGAGGTCTGCAGAGGCAGCTGCGGACACAGCCAGGACCGCCCCCTTGAGTGGAAGCCTCTGGGTGGCCATTAGAGGTGTGCAGCACCCAACACCATAAACGTCTACATAAACATTAATTAGCTCCAGTTAATGAATAATTCCACGCCCCGAGGTATCGCACCAGTGTGCTGTTGATGGATAGGGATTTAATGAGAAGGACGGGAAAGCGTGGATTGATAAGAGCCTTCCCTTCTGTGATCGATGCCAAGGTCACGGGTGCCGAGCGGCTGGGAGGGTACAGGACCCACGGCAGGGAGCTGCATGGCCCGGGCCTGAGGCAGCGCTGATGCTGCCCCCACCCAGTTGGAGGAGGAGCTTTGGGACGGGGCTTTGGCCCTGCTTCAGGGACATCTCTGCTGGGGGTCATTTCTGTTGATTCCGGCGTAGACTCCAGCCTGGGTGGCTCGTCCACACAGCGACCTAGAGGCCAGCACCCCCGACACGGCCGCTTTTCTTTCTTGGCTCAGAGACGTCACAGGGACGGGCAAAGTCAGGCAGTTCCCGGCGAAGCAGCTCCCTTCCCGCAGCCAGTTACTGCAGCAGGAGAGGTCACCTCCCAGCCCATCTGAGAGGCCAGGTGCGGCCGTCCACGCATGGCCAGCACGAAGGCAGGGGCACTAGGGTGCGAGTCTGCCTTCCACGGTGCAGAGGACTTCACTTTCGGGAAAGTAGGCAGCCGGAGAGCTCCTTCTCAGCCCTGCCCTCCACCTCTGTCCCCATCCACGCAGGGACTGCTCAGGAGCCAGGAGTCCTGGGCTGCAGTTGCTGAGGCAGCAGACAGAGCCCCGAGGGCAGCTCTTCTGTGCACAGCCCCTCCCAGGCTAGCTGACGCAGGCAGGAGAGGGAAAGTCACAGGTGGGCACAGCGCTTGCCCCGACGAGCTCACAGGACAGATGCCAGAGGGCAGACTGCCTGCTCTAGAGCTGCAGACACAGAGCTGCTGTCCCTCCCGAGGACACGTACACGCACGCACACAAACACCAACCAGCTTTATTTCAATCACCTGGTCCCTACCAAGGACACCTCATCATGCGTGTGGGACCAGGTGACTGAAATAAGCACGGCGACCCCCAGCCTTCGCCTGTGGAGACGCATGTGGGGCCGGGCTCAGGAGGCACAGGTGCAGGCTGGATGCCGGTCCTGTGCTGACCACTTCCCCGACTCCCTTCGGCCGACTGCAGCCAGGCCGGTGCCAGCAGGGTCTCAGGAAGAACCTGGAGCGAACACACATGTGCCCATGCCCCTCCAGTCACCCGAAGTGTACCAGCACACACAGACATGACAGATCACTCCTTGGGGCAGGTGTGGCATCAAGGAAACGGCAACTGTGCTCCTCAGCAAATGTTTAAACAGTGCCTCGGCCAGCTGGTGCTGCAGCCAAGTCAGGGGACACCGTCTCCCCGAAGGCACAGCTGTTCCCTTGAGCTGAGGGTGGTTGGTGACATCCTTCCTGAGGGAGCCCTGGGTGGCTGAGGCAGCCTGTCGGGCAGGCATAGGTGATGGGACAGAGCTGAGCTTCCCCAGCCTCTGTCTCCCATGCATCTCCTGAAATACCCCAGATGGCTGCCCAAGGCCGATGGGGTTCCAGGGTCCCCCACACTGACAGCTGCCCACCCATCTAGCCATCCAGGTGCCCTGCAGCCCTGCTTCTGCCGCTGGTGACTCCAGGCTTTGGAGGAGAGTCTGGGGGCTTCCCTGTGAAGGGGGTGAGACTCGCAGGTGTGGCACGTCACGAATGGGGCTGATGGTGTGCTGGCCCCTAGCGGAACACCTGTGACCCGGGGCCGTGGGTAAATCAGTGAACTCAGGCACTGTTAGTGTCCTCGACCTTTTCTCCTTTAAAATCACCAGTCACACTCTGGCCCAGCAACCAGCCTGAGCCCGTGGGGTGAGTGTGTTTCTCTGGCTCAATTCTGTGTTGACCCCACGCCTGCTCTGTGGCTCCACGGTGACCCTCACAAGCAGCTTTCCATCCACTCGGGGCCGCCTTCTCCTACACAGGGCAGCGGTGCCTACACTGGCACTCACTGGCCCTGGGCCCCGGACAGGAGTCGGGGGCTAGCACAGTGTCACCCCACCTGACAGATGAGGACGCTGGGCAAAGAGAGGCCAAGTGACTCCCCAGGGGCAGCACAGCCAACCAGTGTGGGGACGGGACTCCCCCAGGCCCTCAGGCCAATGCAGGCCCAGAACAGCCACAGAGAGGCCGGCAGAGTGGGGCCTGGCTCAATGGCCACGTGACCCGTGGCGAGCCACCGAAGCCTTCCACTTCCTTGCTTTCAAATAAGGTTAGGAGTGGAGGTGAATGCACCAGGTTCCCATGGGTATCAAATGAAACCCGGGCGGGGACCAGCAAGGGGGTGAGCGGCCATGAGCTGTTGTTTTTCTGCCCGTGTAATACCCAGTCTCTAAATAGGGAAGTTCTGAGACAGAACAATGAGTACATTCATGGTGGACGCGCACAGGGGACGGGCCATGGGCCTCGGTCTGGGAGCTCCATGGTGGCCGGCCCTGCTGGAGCACAGCGGACAGCACCAAACACCGCGCGCCCCCTCAGCGGCTTTTTGCGGACGTGACGCTGTGCTCGGGAAGGTGCCTGAGGGCCAAGGTCAGGGGCAGCGCCCTGCAGAGGCCATTGAGGGGCTTTCGTCCAAGGTGAGCAAAGCATCACCCACCCGTGTGGTGTCAGAGTCACAGAATCACTGACACGGACGCTTGGGGAGAAAAGACCAGGCTGGGAAGTGGTGAGCCCATGTGAGCTTGGCACCGCAGGGCGAGACAGAGGCTGCTTTCTCTCTGCCAAGAGATCGCCGTGCCGCAGGGAGCTGGGGACCCCATGCGCACATCCGAGGAAAACACCCTCGTCGTCACAGACAAAACAGCAGATGCATGAGACATTGAGTTTTGAAAATATTATTCCTGAAATCTAAGTGCGCAGCCGGCGTTTCCTGGCAGCAAAAGGCTGTCTGGGCCTCTGGCTCTGCAGCTCCAGCGTCTGCCTGGGGCTTGGCTGAAGCCATCAAGGAAGCACTTCAGAACCACGAGGGAAGCAGCCTGATTTGCATATCGTTTCCACTCAAAGCTGTCACCTGCGTCGCTGGCTCACCTTGCTCCGGTGGGCTGCGGGCCGGGAGTGGCCTCATATGCTCTCAGGGCCACTAAACAATGACTCAGAAAATGCCGGCGTCCTCATTCTTCCTCCATGTGACACCCCATAAACCTGGCGGCTTCCTTTTCTGGGAAGGGATCAGGGTTCCCGTCCACCACGACCACGCCTCCTTCACAGCCCCACTGACCCGAGTGCAGCCGGGGCTGGCCCAGGACGACTTGTGCCGGGGGAGGGGGGTGCCTGAGCGGCTATGGGCTGCGTTCTGCAAGGTCCCCTGGGGTGGGCTAGGGTGGGGCCCCAGCCACAGCATCCAGGGCAGAGCAGGGTGGGAGGTCACGGCAGGACCTCGGAAGGGGACCTTGGCTGCAGCCAGAGCGCCTGTCCCAGTGGAGACCCGGAGGGCCTTTCAGGGCCCCAAGTCCACAGCTCTCACCCAAGTCCCCACGCGTGGTGAGCAGGAAGCACAGGGCTCCGTGTGCCGACGGCTGACCTGAGTGCCGCTGGCCACTGCCAGGGTCGTGGAGCCCACAGGGGAGTACAGATGCCCTCAGACTGAGCACCTGCAGCAGGGCGACTGCCAGCGGACTGAGATGACGTCCAGCGGCAAAGGGATGGGAGGGTTCAGGCCCACTGGGCTCTGGCTCTAGGGCAATGCTGAGGCCAGCCCCGGTCCCCGCAACGACCCCTGAGGGGGGCCTCTAGGTTCTCGACTGGGAGGAGGTGTCCTGCCCCTGGCGAGGCCGGGACAAGGGTGAAGTGAGGTCCAAGAATGGGGGGCAGGGCAGGAGGTGGCTGGGAACGCAGCGCTCTGCTGGGGTGTGGCCTGGTCTGTGGCTGCTTCAGGACCCTCCCGCAGGGAGATGTGCCTTGAGGGTGAGGGCCCAGGCCACTGCAGACCCAGGGCGTCCTCAGGGCCCAGGGTACTCCCATCTGAGCTTACTGCCAGCCTATACCTTAAATCAAACGCACACCCAGAAGACAGGGCTCTGCCAGGGCTGAGGCCAGGGAAGGTGGGGGCCCGGAAGTGGGCCTGTGGGGTCCCACTAGCTACCGGGGGATGCAGAGGAGGCTGCACCCCCACACACTGCCAAGGAACGCCTTCCCCTCAGCTCTACTCCCAGCCTGGGCCCCCTTCTTACCGGGTTCTGACCCGAGGCGTCACTTCCCCCCTGGCTTTCATCGCAGGAGTCCGGACAAGCAGGCGGGCTCGGGCAGGTCGGGGCTGACTCAGGACGTCCTCGTGCATGAGCTACAGGGTCGAGGGCGGGTCAGAGACCAGGCCTGGAGAGGACACCTGGCCTCACTGGGACAGGGAGGAGAGCGCTGGTCCCCAGCAGTGTCGGCGCAGCCAGCATCCCCCCCGGTGCCCTTCCAGGCCTGCTCTGTCCGTGCCTAAGAGCCTCTGCAGGGCCCAGGAGGCCAGAGCCCCCCGGCCACAGGGTCACCTGCCCCGGGGCCCTTGGTTTACTGTTGTGCGTTCGCGAAGGGGTGGCCACGGGGACCTTGGTGCTAAAACTCTGATCAGACGTTTTGCCTGTGAACCACCTCGGTCCCCAGCCCAGCACCGTGGACAGAACCCCAAGCCAGGGCAGGTCATGGAGCTGTGGCCCAGTGCCCCAGGCTGGGAGGCAAATCCCTCCCAGGCTCTGGCAAGTCGCAACCCCCCCCCCCGCCCCCTCACTGAGCCAGCCCTGCCTGTGGGAGGTTGAGGCTTTTGCTGGGGCTGGGGATGACACAGGCACAGCGCGTTCCCACGTGGCTCTGTGAGCAACTGCTCTCCCAGGCTGCTCGCACTGGAGAAGGGTCAGGCCAGAGTCAGAGACAGCCATCATCCGGCACAGACCCTCATGAAGTCAGGAGTGACGGAGTGACCACGGCCTTGTGCCTCCCTGTGGACCTGCCAGTGGGGTCCAGGGACGGTGAAGGCTGAGGCTTCGGGACAGGAGGGAGCCTGGGGGGAGGCCTGAGCGCCAGGACCTTGACTCTGAGCTCAGGGACACGGAGTCCTGCCCCAGCAGCCATTCTGTGCTGACCGGGTCTGGCATGAGCAGCCTTCAGATCTGAAAGGCTAATGTGTGCAAATGAGCGCTGGCTGTGAGGAGGAATTCCGCCTGCTTCCCCGTGGCTGCAGGCATTCCTCTCTGTGGGAACTTTCCACTCTCGGGAGCAGCGTGCCTGGGTGTCCCACACTGTCTGCAGGTTTAGGGAACACATTTTCCTTCGAGGAGGTCAGAGCTGGGATGGGGCTTGGGCCTGCCCACCCCGAGGAGGTCAGAGCTGGGATGGGGCTTGGGCCTGCCCACCCCGAGGAGGTCAGAGCTGGGATGGGGCTTGGGCCTGCCCACCCCGAGGCGGTCAGAGCTGGGATGGGGCTTGGGCCTGCCCACCCCGAGGAGGTCAGAGCTGGGATGGGGCTTGGGCCTGCCCACCCCGAGGCGGTCAGAGCTGGGATGGGGCTTGGGCCTGCCCACCCCGAGGAGGTCAGAGCTGGGATGGGGCTTGGGCCTGCCCACCCCGAGGCGGTCAGAGCTGGGATGGGGCTTGGGCCTGCCCACCCCGAGGAGGTCAGAGCTCCCCTGGCTACAGGGTCACCTGCCCCGGGGCCCTTGGTCCACTGCTGTGCGTTGTGAACAGGTGGCCACAGGGACTTTGGTGCTAAAACTCTGGTCAGAGGTTTTGCCTGTGAACCACCTTGGTCCCCAGCCCAGCACTGTGGACGGAACCCCAAGCCGGGGCCACACAGCCTCCCTGGGCGGGGAGAGCCCCACACAGGCCTAGACGGCTGTAACAAGCCAGCCCTTCCCCCACCCAATGACTCTGGGCCTTGAGGGTGACTGGGGCCAATGCTGGCTGCTCTGAGTCCTTCCTGCCAGTCTAGGCGGCTCCATGGTCAAAGCGAAACAGATGGAGGGTCCATGGATGTGAGAGGACTGAGCCCCCCACATATCCTCAGGCAGCAGCGAGCCCTCCTCCTGCCTCCTGGAGGCGACCACCTCTCAGGCCCTTCGAGGCTGCGTCAGGAGGGGGCCAGGCTGTGACCCATCCTGGCTGAAGGCATGGGCCTACCCCCGCAGTGGGTCCCCTGAACCGACCGGGCTCTGCTTCACTCCGGGGCTCAGCGTGGCCCCCAATTCCCCAAGCGTCTGGAGGCACAGCAAGCCTAGCCTTTGCTCACGCTCAAGAATGTGGCTGTAACGGCAAACGCATGAAAACATGAATGGCCAGTTTTCAGAGCACCCCAGTAGGAGTTCTGAACTTATTCCTGTGAACAAAGCTGCTGTTATTTGGAGAAATCTCTTGGATTCTTTTGAGAAGAAATGCTATTGGCAGTGACTGTGCCAGCAGAGCTGTGTCCGCCCCCACGAATGGGGACTTATCCGTCAGCCGCTGAACCTTTGCTCAGCCCTGGTGACTGGGGTCTCCGGGACCACAGTGAACTTTGTGCCGCGCGGGGCCCTGACTCCCTGTGTCCCCAGCACACACTCATCAGCCCAGATGAAGCCCAGCCTAGCAGCCCATTGTCACAGCATTCAGACTGTGACACTGTTTGGGCTGAGCCTGCCCTGACGCCACTGAGCTCCAGGCAAGGCGGGTCTCCTGACTGGCTGATGGCGGCTGTTTTCAGGCCCAAGGGGACCTAGCTGGCAGCCTGGGCACTTCCACAGTTCCAGAGGCTTTTCCTCAGCCACCCTATGAACTGAGTATCCTCCCCATCTAGGAGATCCGAAGTGCCAGGGCCGGGAAGTCACCACCTGACACAGGTCACGCTGACAGTTTTGGGGACGTGCCTTGGTACAGGGCATGAGCGAAGCCCCTGGTCCAGCTCAGAGCCGCTCACCAATGTTCCACAGCCACACAGGGAAACTGAGGCCCCGGTTCAGCTCAGAGATGCTCACAGCATGTGCTGCAGCCACACGGGGAAACTGAGGCCCCGGTTCAGCTCAGAGATGCTCACAGCATGTGCCACAGCCACATGGGGAAACTGAGGCCCCAGTCCAGCTCAGAGGTGCTCACAGCATGTGTCACAGCCACACGGGGAAACTGAGGCCCCAGTCCAGCTCAGAGATGCTCACAGCAATGTGCCACAGCCACACGGGGAAACTGAGGCCCTGGTCCAGCTCAGAGCCACTCACCAATGTGTCACAGCCTCACACAGGGAAACTGAGGCCCCGGTTCAGCTCAGAGCCACTCACCAATGAGCCACAGCCACACAGGGAAACTGACAGCATGTGCCACAGCCACACGGGGAAACTGAGGCCCCGGTTCAGCTCAGAGCCGCTCACACCATGTGCCACAACAACACAGGGAAACTGAGGCCCTGGTCCAGCTCAGAGCCACTCACAGCATGTGCCACAGTCACACAGGGAAACTGAGACCCCGGTCCAGCTCAGAGTCGCTCACCAATGTGCCACAGCCACACAGGGAAACTGAGGCCCCGGTCCAGCTCAGAGCCGCTCACCAATGTGCCACAGTCACACAGGGAAACTGAGGCCCCGGTCCAGCTCAGAGCCACTCACCAATGTGTCACAGCCACACAGGGAAACTGAGGCCCCGGTCCAGCTCAGAGCCGCTCACCAATGTGCCACAGTCACACAGGGAAACTGAGGCCCCAGTCCAGCTCAGAGCAACTCACCAATGTGCCACAGTCACACAGGGAAACTGAGGCCCTCGTCCAGCTCAGAGCCACTCACCAATGTGTCACAGCCACACAGGGAAACTGAGGCCCTGGTCCAGCTCAGAGCCGCTCACCAATGTGTCACAGCCGCACAGGGAAACTGAGGCCCCGGTCCAGCTCAGAGCCTCTCACCAATGAGCCACAGCCACACAGGGAAACTGACAGCATGTGCCACAGCCACATGGGGAAACTGAGGCCGGTCAATGTACAGGAGGTCTTGCCCAAGGCTGGTGGGGACCTGGGCCTGGACAGCTCTGGAGTTTTCTTCTCCCCACAGCAGACGTCTGACCAGAAATGCCAGGGACCTTCCGGCCCGTCTGGGTCAAAGCTGAAGCCACAGGATGTGGTAGAGTAAAGAGCTGCATGCTCCCGGGGAGGGACGGATGTGGGCTCCAGTGTGAGCGAAGATTGACTGAACAGCTGCCTCAGAGAGCCATTCTGTCTCGGCTGTAGAGTGAAAGGCTGTGGGGCAGGCGCAGGGCTGACCTGGCCAAAGCCACCACCCCTGGCAGATGGGAGTGCCGGCTGGTGAACAGCAGCAAGAGCGATGGTGCCTGCCTCCCTGTACACCTGGCACACATGTGCACTGACCACCTGGAGCGTGCCCAGCCCTGTGGCTGGGGGACTTAGCGCCCTTGCTCTGCGGGGGGTGCTGGAAGGCACAGTAAGGCTGGGCTACACCGAGTGAGGGCAGTGCCTGCCTGGCAGCCTGCTCCCAGTCTCAGCTCCTGCAGCTCCACCTGACTTCTGGGTGTTTCTGGGGTCTGAGGACCACGGGTAGCCCTGAGGCCCCTCACCAGCACCAGCCTTGGGCCAGTGGTGACGCTGCCACTGTGTCTCCAGGCTGTGAACGAGCCTTTGGGGGGCCCTGGAGGGGAGGAGAAAGAGGCCAAGAGCACGCCTCCTGGAGAAGGGGGCGAATCCTCGCCTGGGGGTCAGAGGCAAGGCATAGTGTGGCAGGCCAGGCCGTGTCTGCCAGGGACACACGCCGGAGTCCCCGGGGGCCGTGGGCTTCAGGGGGAAGCCGGAGGAGGAGACCTGGATGGCTACTCAAGTGTGCGAGACTCAAGGACACCGCTGTAGCCAAATTCTGTGTGAACACTGACTTGGAACGCGGCCGAGAGCCGGCCCAGGTGGTGGAATCTGGCACCCAGTCCGGCCGCATCTCTCCTTCCCGGCAACTCCGCGCTCCCGAGTCACCTGTGCAGTTCCTCTGACATGCGTCACATGCGAGGGTCCACTTCCCATGCCGTGCCCACATTCAGAGGTACATACGTCTGTGCCTCATGCAGAAACGAACACCACTCAAGCAAATATTTGCTGAGGGGAAGAGAATTCTAAAGACAACGTGGGGAAATGAACCAAGTCCGAGAGACAGAAGAAAACGGGCAGGACACAGCAGAGCGAGCTGGTTTTCCCCTGAGCAGGTCTGAAGCAGTGACAGAGCACACAGGCCACGTCCCTGAGTTGGTGGGCACCGTGTTGGGGGGCAGGGCGGAGGGTTGAGAGGGAAACCCTGCTGCCCACAGCAGCAGAGAGGCCCAGCTGCAGCGTGGGGAGCCTGGGGGCTGCCAGCCGCCGTCTCCATATCACTAAGAAGAGGTCTTGGGAGGTAAAGATTTTCAGGCCCGTTGGAACAAACCCACACACCTAGAGAGCTGTGTCCCGGCATCCTGCAGGTCCCACCCGGAGCAGAGCACAGAAAACAGAACTGCATCAAGGGCTGAGGCGGATTCACCCCCACAGACCCACCGGATCCCTCCCGCAAAGCGCCTGAAGTCACGGACTGTGTGGAATTACAGTCGATCTCAGTCACAGAAAGGTAAGAGGAGAATCTCCAAATGTTTAGAAATTAAGCAATTGCAGATGAAGCAACACAATTCTAAATAACGCATGTGCCAAAGAAGAAGCCACAGTAGAAATCGGAAAATGTCTTGAGCTGAACGAGGAACACAGCACCTGAGAGCCTCCAGGATACACAGAGCTTATTGGAAAAGTCACACATTCAAAACAGGAGAAATGCTGAACCCAGTGACCTATGCTTTCAGCTCAAGAAACTAGAAAAAGGACATCAAAATACAGGCAAACAAAGTAGAAGGAAGGGAATAATAGTAAAATCTGTGAAAGAGAAGCCAGACGTCAGTGAGAGAAAAGCCACAGGCCGAAATCTGGTTCTGTGGAAAGATGAATACAGTTGATAAACCCCTAGCAATGCTGATCAGTAAAAAAGGGAAGACAGGCCGGGCGCGGTGGCTCACACCTGTAATCTGAGCACTTTGGGAGGCCGAAGCGGGCAGATCACAAGGTCAGGAGTTCGAGACTAGCCTGGCCAACATAGTGAAACCCGGTCTCTACTAAAAATACAAAATTAGCCAGGTGTGGTGGTGCACACCAGTAATCACAGCTACTCGGGAGGCTGAGGCAGGAGAATCGCTTGAATCTGGGAGGCAGAGGTTGCAGTGAACCGAGGTTACACCATTGCACTCCAGCCAGGGCAACAGTGGGAGACCTCATCTCAAAAAAAAAAAAGAGAGAAAACAAAAATCATCCCACAATGGTATAAAAAGGGAAATATCACTGCAGTCTTACGGACATGGGGGATTACAATCATGCTTTACATCAATAAACGTGGATTTTTTGATGCAATGAGCAAATTTCTTGAAAAATACAGTTTATCAAAATGGACACAAAAAGTAAAAAAAAAAAAAATACAATTTGTCAAAATGGACACACAAAAAAGTCCAAACAGCCTAATATTTATTAAATAAATTAAATTCATCATTTAAAACCTTTCCACAAAGAAAGCCCATGCCCATTTGGTTTCACTGCTGAATTATCCTATACATATCTGTCACACCTCCTGCTAGGTTTTTTCTTAGGTATTTCATATGTTTGATGCTGCATAAATAGAACTGTTAACTTTCATTTTCTAAGGTGACTTGTTCGTGTGTAGAAACCCAACCGATCTTGGAATATTGGCTTTGCAGCCAGCAGCCTTGCTGAAGTCAGTCCTGCCAGTTCTGTGTGTGTGTGAGTGGCCTCTGTGCTGCCCACGACCGGGTGCATTCCTGCATCCTAAGGGCGAGGCTGAGTTCCTGCCTTCCCCGGTGCGGGCACCTGCTCCTGCTGGGCCTCGGATGCTACCCATTACCAGCTTCTGTGCTTTTTTTTCTGAGATGGAGCCTTGCTCCTTGTCCAGGCTGAAGTGCAGTGCTGCAGTCTTGGCTCACTGCAACCTCCGCCTCCCGGGTTCAAGCCATTCTCCAGCTTCAGCCTCCAGAGTAGCTGGGACTACAGGCGCCACCACCACGGCCAGCTAATTTTTTGTATTTTTAGTAGAGACGGGGTTTCACCGTGTTAGCCAGGATGGTCTCGATCTGACCTCAGATGATCCACCCTCCTCGGCCTCCCAAAGTGCTGGGATTACAGGGAATCCGCTTCTATTCTACGTTTGCCAAGGGCTTCCCCTCCCGAGTTACCGGGGCCACAGGTGGGCACCACCCCCCTCACCCCCGGCTATATTTTTTATTGTGTTTTTTGGAGACAGGGTCTCACCATGCGGCTTAGACTGGTCTCGAACTCCCGGCCTCCAGTGATCCTCCCGCTGGGAGGAGGGCTGGGCTGGTCTCTACGCACCGCTGGAGTCGATTCGTGCCTCCCACTGTGTTGGGCGCTGGGGGAGCTGGGTTAGCCCAGGGCAGCGCGGTCCCTCCCGGTGTGTCCGGGCCTGGATGCCGGAGCCTCCGGCGGGGGCGGCCGCCCGCTTAGGGCCTGGCTGCGGATCCGCAGCGTCTTTTGGGCTGGGGCTGAGGTGAGGCGTCGTGGGGGGGGCGCTGGGTTGGGGGGCGGGAGCCCGGACAGGGGCTTGGGAGCCGCGAGCCGGGAGTCCGCGGGGGAGGGGCGCGGGGCGGGGCCCGGTGCAGAGCGAGGGGCGCCCACGGGGAGGGGGTCGCCTGTCCCTGGACTGCGAAGACCCCGAGGCAGAGTCGCCTGGTGCGGGGTGAGGGGGGCGCGGGGACCGGAGCGGAGAGGGTGCGTCGTGCGCTCTGAGGGACAGATGCGTCTGGGCAGAGGGGCTCCCACGGCGGGTTCGGGGGCGGGGTCAGGCGGTCCCCAAGGGCGGAAGGGAGGTCGCGGCTCCGGGCGGCGGGGTCGGGCCGGGGGGCCACGCTCGGATATGGTTCCGGAAGCGCGCGAACCCCCCTCCCCTCGCAGCACGCCGGGCCCTGCCGGGTCCCCCGCGCGATCTCCCTGGCGTGGACCGCGGGGCACAGAGACCCTGCGATGGCGCCAGGTGCTGCCCCTCGGCCACGGTACCAAGGCCGCGGCCCGCCCCGACCTCCCCACCGAACCCCGGACGAAGCTGCCTGCTTCAGACCCAGGCCCCTCCCCGCTACCCGGCAGGGGTCTCGCAGTGGGAGGTTTGACTCCGACCCTGCCCAGTGCCCTCAGGGAGCCAGGAAAGGTGAGTCTCCGTGGGCGAGAAGACCCCAGGCCCAACCCGGGCAGGACGGACCAGAGCCCAGGCCTCAAGTCCCGTGGGGGCCTCCAGCTCCAGGCTGCTCAGTCTGTCCAGGTGAAAGGTCAAGGCTGAGGTCCCATCTGAGGCCTGAGGAGGAAGGGCTGAGCTCTTACCTGCTTTTCAGAAAGGCCCCAGCGACCTGGTAACCCATAAATGTGGCACTGATGGGAGGTGGCGGGATGGGGGTCTCCTTCCTGGAAGGGCATCTCCCAGAGGGGCTTTTTGGCTGAAGCTGAGCTGTGCCTGGCACACAGCCGGCAGAGACAAAGGGAGGGCCAGCAGGTGCAGCTCCCAGTGGAATAAAACCTTATTCCTTAACAAGACCTGGCACCTGCCAACCTCGAGCTGAAAACTAAGCTTGTAGGGGAGGGAGGTGTTGCCTGTCTCCTGCCTGGCCTCAAGCACTGAAAGTTACTTAAAAAGTTAACTTTCTTCTCTTGAGTATTGTTAACAGCGTTAAGGGATGCACCTCTTCACCCACAAGACACTTTCACAAGCCTTACAATGAAATTCATGACAGGAAGTTAACGTGATGGACTGGGCGTTTTCAGTTTTACTTTCTTAATCTTGAAGCTCAGATGCTGTGGTGGCGAGGTGTAAGATTACACTCCTTTTCAAACCGGCTTTTGCATTATTTCCACATTTTTGAATAAGTTTTACGGCCACAGCCCTTCCGAATATATGCGGGGAAGGGGGTGGTCCCAGGACCACAGGGGGTCCACGCTATGGTGGAAGCATCCAGAATGCAGTGCGTGCTTGCCTGAGGCAGGAGTGGTCAGGCGGTTATCAGTTCTTCACCATCCACGGGACGCTTCCTGAGACCCCCCCCCACCCCGCGTCACACATACACAAGCTTCTGAGTCTGTTAGGCCCTGAGGATGTGCAGGTTGTGCACTGCACAATTCCAAAGGGCACAGTTCATACAGTCCACCTGATAATGATGGTGGTCCTGCGGTGGTGGGTGCCACAGCCCTGCCTAAAACCACCACCCAGTTGGAGGGCTGCGTGGCACCAGTCTGCAGGTAGCGGAGTGCAAGTGCACACCCCTCATAATCCCCTAGACTGACTTCTGCGATGAGGCTGGCATCCTCACGGCCATGCCCATCGCAGCCTGGGGCAGCACCCGTCTGCCCAGAGCCCTCCAGCACCCTTGGAGTGTATACACATTTCATGCTCCACATGCGGCACAGCAGCCACACTTCTCAGCTGTGCAGCGATGTTCAGGCAGCGGGGTGCTCAGGGGCTCATTGCCTCTCTACTCCCCATCTGGCAGCCCTTCGGGCTGTGGTGGCACAGGGGCGGGGGCAGCACACTACCTGATGGTCAGCGCCTGGCACTCATGCCTCTTCTGGATTCGCAGATCCAGGCAGTGTCACTGCTCTCTGCCTTTTAAACAGCTTTGTGGAGAAAAGTTGTGGGCCCTTAGGACGGCCTGGTTGGGGGGGGTGTGGCCGGAGGGTCAGCGGGCATGATGGCACACACCAGTCCAGTGGGAATTGGCCTTCCTCTGCAATGCAAGGGCAGCATCTTCAGAGAGGACGTCCTTCCTAAAGGCTCCACTCAGGACCTGTAAGAAAAGAGCAGGGAAGCTCCAGGCTGGAGGGAATCCTGCTCTTGTCCTGGTGGCTTTTTCTCTGGGACAAGAGGCTGGGAGTAGAGTGGGGGACAGAGGCAGATGGGGCAGGGATACAGGCCAAGAGCGACTCCACTGTCCCCGCCTAGCAAGGCCATTCTAGTGGCCAGTCACTTCCACTCCCCAGTGGTCCAGATCCTGCGGCGGCCCAGCCCAGGGCCGTCCTCTCTTCCCGCCACTCAGCGGCCAAGTCACCGGGCAAGCACCTTTCCTGTCCTGCATAGGCCACTTCCATCAACATGAAACTGCACCCTCTCGCCCCCACCCCACAGGATAAAGGCATCCAACTCAGCGTTGTCCTCCTCTGGCCCCCCAACGGATTCTCAGACGTCAGAAGACATGTCCATCTGCACCCACCGACCGCCCACCTGCCCTCTGTCCATCCGTCCATCCATCCATCCACCTATCATCCATCCACTCAGCCAGCCACTACCTTTCCAGTGCTATTCTGTGCCGAGCTCTCTTCCAAGCTCAAGGGACGCATGCATGAACCCCTCGCCCTGACCTCGCCACCCAACCCTGGGGTAGGGCAGGGTGAGGGCAGACAGCTCACGGTCAAAGCTAGCAGGCAGCAGGGCCGGGACGTGAGCTGAGCACCGGAGCCAGACAAGTAAGCAGGGTGGTGGGAGCTGGGCTGCCACAGCTGTGAGCTGAGTGGGTAGGGGCGGAGCAAGAAGAAGCCACTGGAGCCCAGCCCCTGGGGAGCCGAGGAAGGGGGCACACAGAGCCGTCCAAGCCGTGGGATCAGTGCATGCAAAGGAGTATGGGCTGTGGCGGGCACGGGGTTGGAGGTCAGGCAGTGGCTGGGGTCGGAGCTCCTGGGAGAAGTTGAGCCTTTCCTCCGACGGGGAGGGTCCCAATAGCGGGGGCTGAAGGGGCAGGTGAAGGGCCAGGCACGAGGCTTTGCAGGTGGCTGCTGGCTCCAAGAAGCCAAGCTGCTGGTTTTGTGCCCATCCTGAAGGTAGAGCAGACAGATATGCTAAGAGCTTGGAAATCCGGTGAGGGAAAGCAGAAGTCCGCGTGCCTCCCAGGTCCGTCGCTGGAAGGCTGCAGGGTGGGCTTGGAGGAAAAGAGAGGTGCGGTTTGTGTCGTGGAGCCTGAGATGCCCAAGGGCGCCAGTGCTGCCAGGGGGTGCTGTGGGCAGAGGCCCTGCATCTCTGTGAGGCCTGCGGGTGTCGGGGTGTTTCGGTTGGAGGTCAGAAGGCAGGAGCGGGGCGGGGAGGCCACCAGGGCCTTTGAGTTCCCTCGTCAGAGGGGAGGGGCAGAGAGGGGCAGAGAGACTTCCCGGCGCACCACGCAAGGCCTGGGCGGCCCCGGTTTCTGGTAAGTGACTGATCGGGCTGTGGAATGCAGGCTCCTGCTGAAGACGCCGGGGTCCTGCGGCCGGGGGCCCCTGCGCACCCTTGGGCCGCCCGGTGGGGTCTGCGCAACCGCAAGCGCTGCGTGTATGAACGAGGGTTGGGGCGAGCGCACTCGCAGTTGTCCCGGCACCTCAGGAGCTGCGCGGACGCCGAAAGGCGCGGGTAACGGCCCGTCCCACCGCCCCCCGCCGTCCTCCACTCGCCGCCCGCCCCCCGGGAGGCGGCCGCGCAGTCCCGGGCTAGCCCTCGCCGCGACCTCGCCGACCTCCAGGCTCAGGGGGAGGGTGGGGACCGGGGAGCGCCAGGCGATGGAGGCGCGGCCGGCCGGGTGGGCGTGCGCGGGCGGGGCGGGCGTGCCGGGAGCCGCTGCGAAGTCTGGGCTCGCGAGTGCGCGGCGGGGGCGGGCAGGCCCCGCCCCGGCGCGGGAGGGGGCCGCGGGATTAAAGGCCACCCCGGTGGGCGGGGATCCGCCTGTCGCCGGCACCGGCCCCGGAGCGCGCCGGGGTCCTCGCCGATTCGCGTGTCCCGCGGCCCCAGCCCCGCGCGTCCGCAGAGCCCAGCGGGACCCCTCGCGACCTGCGCGTCCTGGCTCCGCGCTGAGGCGGCGGCGATGTGGGGACTCCGGGCGCGGGGCCCCGGCGGGGGGCTGCTGCTGGCGCTGGTGCTGGGCGGGCTGTTGTGGACTGGGGGCGTCGAGGTGGAGCCCGGGGGCGAGCACGGCGAGAGCCAAGGCTTCCAGGTGGTCACCTTCGAGTGGGCGCACGTCCAGGACCCCTACGTCATCGCGCTCTGGATCCTCGTGGCCAGCCTGGCTAAGATCGGTAAGTGGTTCGCAGGGTCTCCGGCCTGTCACCGCCTGCGCCCGCGGGGTCTCGGGACCACCGACCTGGGTGCGGCCGTCACCGCTGCCGCTGCCCCCGCCTCTGCCGGGTCTAGGGTCTTCAATGTGGCCGCCCCGAAAGTCCGGCTCTTGGGTCCAGCAGAGCGGGACTCGGGCGCGACTCTGGCCGCTCTAAGCCGCCGTGAGGGTCGCCGAGGGTCGCCCCACCCCAGCGGGGGCACAGCCTCGGAGTCCCGACTCCCGGTCTCTGTGGGGTCTCCCCCGGCCTCAGCTCCTGCAGGCTGCCCGCGCCAGAGAGTCCCCAGGGCCAGGTTTCCTTCGGGGGTTCTCGGGCTTTTTAAAGACGCGTCCTCGCCAACAGGCACTGGAGTGATGATGATTTTTCGTTCGTTACAAAAAAGAAAAGCACCGCATGAAGCCCAGCAGAATCCTCCTTAGAGGTGCCGCGTTCCCGTTGGCGGTCTTCCTATTTTAGAAAATCCCGGTCGGTCAGATTTCTCTTCTCCTTAACTGGCTCCAGTGAACCGGTACTGTGGGCCGCGCAGGTGGCCCCTGGCAAGGTGACAGGAAGGTCAGCTTCCCGAGGACTCGTGGGGATCAAAGTTTCACGTGTTGGTCCACAGGGCAGGGTCTCTCCAGGGGTGGCAGGGAGGTGGTCACTCGTGGGGAGGGGCGATTAGAGGACCCAAGTTGGGCCAAGAGAAACAGCAGGTGCCAAGCAGATTTCCAGAGTGGTTTTGGACTGGGGCAGGAAGTTTGGATGCTGGGGCCTAGGAGGGGCACCCTGGGAGGACAGGGAAGGGACAGGCTTTGGGGAGAGCTGCTGAGAGGACCTTGGACTTGGTGGAACCTGGTACACCGGGCAGGCTTGATTGCTGAAGGTGCCTTTTTCTTCCGTGCCGCCTGCCACCTGCCCTATTTAGACCAGGGTCTCCCCTCCCCTTCAGGTCCCCTGCGTGTTTACTTTCTGTCTAACGAACGCGCTTCTGAGCCCTCCTCCTCCTCGCTTATCCAAGACCTCCTTGCTTTGGTGTCCTTCAGCTCCTGGCCCCAGGCTGCCTGCTCGCCCGGCTCACTCTGTCCCTGCTGCCCCAGGCTGCCTGCTCGCCTGGCTCACTCTGTCCCTGCTGCCCCGGGCTGCCTGCTCGCCTGGCTCACTCTGTCCCTGCTGCCCCGGGCTGCCCGCTCGCCCGGCTCACTGTCTCCTCCCGGCTCCACTGCGGGCTTGGGATGCTGGCAGTAGGGGAGGCCCTGACGCCAGCTGCTTACGGGTCATTTCCTTGAGAAGGGCCTCTGGGGCATCAGGGAGGTCGAACCTCAATCTGGGTCTCAGGATGCTCGGTCCTAAAGCTCACCCTGCTTTCCTCTGACGGGAGCCCCCCCATGGTGTGAGGTGAATATGAAATTTTTCTTTCCTTTTTTCTTTCTTTTTTTTTTTTTTAAAGACAGAGTTTTGCTCTTGTTCTCTTGTCGCCCAGGCTGGAGTGCAATGGTGCCATCTTGGCTCACTGCAACCTCCACCTACCTCGCTCAAGCGATTCTCCTGTCTCAGCCTCCCGAGTAGCTGGAATTACAGGCATGCACCACCTCACCCAGCTAATTTTGTATTTTTAGTAGAGACGGGTTTCTCCATGTTGGTCTGGGTGGTCTTGAACTCCTGACCCTCAGGTGACCCGCCTGCCTCTGCGTCCCAGATTGCTGGGATTACAGGTGTGAGCCACCACTCCCGCCCGTGAATATGTAACTTCTGTGCAAGCTGGGGCCTCTCCCGGTTCTGCCCAGTGTTTGGAGTCAGAGCTGCCAGGCACCAGCCAGCCCCGCTTGAAGGCCACTGGGAGGGCACACTGACCGCGGCTTTGCTGGCCTCAGAGTTTGCTATTCCTTCCCAAGCACTTGGACTGATTCTGGGAAGACGTCCTTGAGGGCAGGGAGGCTGCCGCCAGCAGCAACTCCCGGGGGCAGGGCGGGCCCAGAATGCACCTTCTTCCAGGAGCTGGCCCTTTACAGGAAGGCCCACTCTGATAGCACAGGAGGCGATCTCAGTCCCGGATTGTGGCCCCCCTGGGAGGCGAGAGCCTAGCCTTGTGCAGCTGTGGGAGTTCATCACCACATCCCACCGGGGCAGACTCGCTCCACACCTGACCTCCACGCTCGCTGTCATCCCCTCGACCCACTCTCCACTCTGCAGCCCCGGCAGTGACAGCTGAGGTCTGCCCTGGGTCTGCCCTGATTGGCCCCCAGGGTGTCCCACCCCCCACTCCCTCTCCGCCATCCACAGGTCTTGGACGCAGCCCCCAGCCCTCCCCTTGTGCTTCCTCCCCCAGCCTCTCCCCTGTGAACTCTGGACTTCTCAGAACCCGCTGGCCCAGGCATCCTTGTGCAGCCAGCCTCAGGTGCATGACCTGTCCCCCAGAGGACCCTCACATCCAGGCCTTCACAGGCACTAGGGCCTGCGCCCGCACCACAGTGGAAAGCACTCGTTTCAGCCCCAGCCTCCTGCACAGCCCGCAGCCCCCGACCGGGGTCCATACTCACTAACTACTTGGCACATTTTGTTGTTTAAATGCTCAGGGGTTGGCCTCGTTCTTACAGTCTCAAGTTACACAGACAGAAATGTATCTTCCAACAGAAAAGGGCTGCAGTCCTGTTGGTTTTCCAGGCATTGTTGAATTTCTCACATGTCCTGAGTGTTTCTAACTCACAGCCCCAGCATTCTTCGAGCCATTTGTAACCTGATTGGGGAAATAAGACTCCAGGGACCCTGAAACCCACGGCAATGTTGATCCCAGGAGGTTTCTACTCCAAGCATATGCTGTGGCTGGGGCCTCAGCAGGTGTCCCAGGAGCCCGGGCAAGGAGCAGGCTCTGCTGTCAGCCCACCAGCCTCGGGCCACATGTCTGGGTTCTAGCGAGGATCCCCCACAAATCCCCTATTTGTGTGCACTGAGGCCTCTGGGGGTTTCTCTGTTAGAGCATCTTTTTAAAATGCAGAAGGAGAGGCAGGAACTGAGGCCAGGGAGCCAGTCCACAGCACAGACCTCCTGGGCTGAGAGGGTGAGGTAGTCTCCAGCAGTGGAGGTGGCAGGGCCTGGTGTCTGACGCAGGGAGGGTGAGGGTGTTTCCTCCTGTCACCCCTTGGGGGCCCCCAGCCTGTAGCCACCCACAGCAGGGCCACTCTGGACCTTGGGTGCCCACCAGAATCCTGGCCTTACCCTGCATCATCAGCTTTGGGGACTCCTTCCTGGGCTTCCTCTGGGGGCTGAGGCTGCGCCTTGCAGGGACTGTAAGGCCTGGCAGCATTAGGTGGGGGCCCCTGGGTGGAATCCTGGCAGCGGCAGGTGTCAGGACAGCTAGGAATGGGCCCCTGGGAGGAGAGGGAGACAAGGAAGTCAGAGGCCAGAGTGGGAGGCCCAGGGACGCTCCCTGGGGAGGCAGGGGGGGGCTCGAGCAACTCAGCTTCAGGTCTTGGAGGACTTTGGTCCCCACCTAGGGTCATGGTGAGGGGTGGATGTGGTCAGTTCTGGGTTCTCAGACGACTACCTGGCCATGGAGCACAGAAAGGCACCGTCGTGGGGGAATTCCAGGAGGACAGTGTGGAACTTCCCTTGGACATCAGGGCAATGGACAGCAGGGCCTCCATGGGGCAGGGGTGGGGACATCACAGGGTCATCAGTGGCACAGCAGGGGCCAGACCTCTTGGTCCCATCTGGTTCTCAACCCTTGGGGCGTCTCTGCTGTGCTGACCGTGCCTCGAAGCCCTGAGCGATGCACCCGAGCCGCAGGACCTCCAGAAGAAAATTCGGGGAGTTACTGTTTTGAGACATCGGAGATTGGGGTGGGGCTGAGGCTGGGAGTGGGTTCTAGGCCCAGCTGGGTCTATTTGTCCCCAAGCATTTGGCCGTGGAGACCCCTTGAGCCACGGACGCACAAGAGGTGTGGGAGCTGACATCTTGTGGGGCCCAGACTCTGGAGGGAGATGGTGTGGTGAGGGGGTGGGACCTGAGCAGCAGCAGTGGTGGCCCACGGGGGAACCAGGACAGTGGGGCTGGGTGCGGGCGGGCAGACAGGTGGGACAGGCTCTGGAAGTGGAGCTGAGGGGTTTGGGGAGCGGGGAGGCCGAGGCTGCCCCACATTTTGCTTGCTCTGGCTGGAAGGGCAGGCAGGAGCAAGACGGGTGTCTGGCGTCAGCAATGCGTTGCGCAGCCACAGGAGGGTCGGGTGTATATGGGGCGCAGAGTCAGGAGCGCAGCCCCACCTCCCTGACCTGGCACTGTCTCACTTCAGGAGGGTGGGAATGTGCTTTTCCACCGGAGCTTCAGCCTTGGGATCGCAGCACCTCCTCTTAACGGGGTGGTGCTCGAGACCCAGATCCCTGCGTGCCAGGTTCCCTGCTCCCGGCCCCAAACCGGAGGCACAGAGGTGCTTCCTTGCTGTCTGGGGTGGGGTGTGGGAGGTCACCCCACTGTCTTACCCAGGGTGTCCCAGGAGCCTCTCACTGGGGGTGTGGTGCTGCCTAGACCACCTACCTGCCCAAGCTGTGCATTTCTCCAAGGTGCAGCTGTCCGCCAGGCACTGGGTGTCTTCCAGGCTGTGAGGGTGGCTGTCGGCTCATATTCACCTCCTGGGGTGGACAGTTTATTGCATGGGCTCTGGCCCTGGAGGCAGGAATCCCTCACTGCACACAGCGCCTACTTGCCTCTGAGTCAGCTGCCCACTCCAGCTGAACTGCCCTTAGATTCTCCTTGAAGGAACATAGGAGAGGAGGGTCTGGGGACAAGGATGGTCTAGAGGGCCAGGTTGGACAGCAAAGTCCCTAGGGGAACCAGTCCTCCCAGGAGAGGACCAGTCAGTGGGCCCTGTGGGCCCCAGTCCTGGCAGGAGGGACGCACTCAGTGGGTCAGGAGTGCTCCCGGAGTCAGGAGCCGTCATGGGAGGCCTGGAACCAAGGACTCTCCCAAGAGTCTGCACAGGGGAGGGTCTGGGAGTGAAGGGGTGAAGTCTCATTTTCCATAAGCTGCCCATGAGAGAATCAGTTGTAGGCTGTAAAACAATCCATGGCATTTGGAGCTAAGGTGTCGCCCGGGAATATCTTGAGGAAAGGGGTAAAGGTCGGGAAGGGCTGATAGCATCGGGGGCAGGGAAGGAGCCATCAGGGCTCCCTGTGGGTGCCTGTCAGCTCCCTCCGAAAGAGGCCCAGAGAAAGAGGGATGGTGAGTCACTCTTGGCTGCCACCTCCCCCCCTCAGGAGCTCCCAGCCTCAGGGCGTGTGCGGCGCTCCCTGTGACTACACAAGCTTAAGATGCCTGTCTGGGCCCATGCTCTTAGCACCTAGCCAGCCTGACGTCTGCTTCTGCAGGGACAGCTGAGATCCCCTAGATTGGCTGCCCTCACCAACAGCTTCCCCAGGAGCCATGGGCTGCCCTGGGGAATGTTTAGAGTTGGGGTTCCCACCCTGCACATCATCTGCCCAGTGTCTGGGCTGAGTCCCACACCCAGGAGTCTCAGTGCATGATGAAGCCACCAAGGCTCTCCCCACCCACCCTTGAGACAAGCATCTCAGGGTACCATGTCTCAGGGCACCAGGCCTCAGGGTGCCAGGTCTCAGGGAACCAGGTCCTAGGATGCCAGACTCCACCCTCCCCCAAGTCATGCACTCACCCCAGCTTCATTCCTCCACACCCAGCCTCTCTCCTGCCCCTTCTCTCCTGAACTCAGTGCCTTCCTTCTCCCAGCTCCTGAGGGCATCTCCTCCTCCTCCAAGGTCTTTTGGTGCTACAAGGGCAGGGATTGTCTGTCTTATTCCTGCTGTGTCTCCAGTGCCAGTCCCCAGCAGGGTCCTGCAGATCTGAGCACATGTGAGTGCACACCTGGATGGATGGATGAGTGAATAGATGTGTGGATTGATGGTTGGATGAGTGAATAGATGTGTGGATTGATGGTTGGATGAATGGATGAATAAATGGATGGATGGGTGGATGGGTGAGTGAGTGGATAGATGGGTGGGTGAGTGAGTGGATGGGTGGATGGATCAGTGAATGGATGGATGAGTGGACTGATGGATGGATGAGTGAGTGGATGGATGGATGGATGGATGGATGGGCAAGGAGTTGATGGATGGGTGAGGGGTTGACAGATGGGTGAGTGGATGGATGGATGGATGGATGGATGGATGGGTGATGAGTGAATGGATGGATGGATGGATAAGTGGACTGATGGATGGATGAGTGAGTGAATGGATGGGTGAATGGATTGATTAATGGATGGATGAGTGAATGGATGGATAGATGAGTGGACTGATGGATGGATGAGTGGATGGATAAGTGAATGGATGGATGGATGAGTGGATTGATGGACGGATAGATGAGTGAATGGATGGATGGGTGATGAGTGAATGGATGGATGAATGGATTGATGAATGGAAGGATAGATGGGTGGACTGATGGATGGATGAGTGGATGGATGGAAGAGTGAGTGAGTGGATGAATGGAGGTGTGAATGAATGGATATATGGATGAGTGGATGGATGGATGAGTGGATTGATGGATGGATGAGTGAGTGAATGGATGGATGAGTGGATGAGTGAATGGATGGATGGATGAGTGGATAGATGAGTAAGTGAATGAATGGACAGATGGGTGGATGGCTGCGTGAATAGATGGATGGATGAGTGGATTGATGGATGAGTGAGTGGATGCATAGATGGATGAGTGAAGATGGATGGATGGATAAGTGGATGGATGAGTGGATGGACAGATGAATGGATGAGTGAATAGGTGGATGGGAGGATGGATGGATGGATAGGTGAGTGGATGGATGGATGGATGGATAAGTGGGTGGGTGGATGGATAGACGAGTGGATGGATGGATGGATGAGTGGATGGATGGATAGTTGAATAGATGAGTGAATAGGTGGATGGGTGGATGAATCAATGTATGGATAGGTGAGTGGGTGGGTGGGTGGATGGATGGATAAGTGGGTGGGTGGGTGGATAGGTGAGTGGATGGATGAGTGAATAGGTGGATGGGTGGATGGATCAATGGGTGGATAGGTGAGTGGGTAGATGGACAGATGAGTGGGTGGGTGGATGGATGGATAGATGAGTGAGTGGATGGATGGATAAGTGGATGGATGGATAGATGAATGGATGAGTGAATAGTTGGACAGGTGGATGATGGATGGATCAATGGATGGATAGGTGAGCAGATGGGCAGATGGATGGACAAATGAGTGGATGGATGGACGGGTGGGTGGATGGATAGATAGACGTAGAGATGAATGAATGAATAGATGGATGGGTGGATGCATGAATCAATGGATGGATAGGTGAGTGGATGGATGGTTAGATGAATGGATGAGTGAATAGAAGGATGAGTGGATGGATGGGTCGATGGATGGATAGGTGAGTGGATGGATGGATGGATAGGTGGATGGATGAGTGAGTGGATGAGTAGATGGATGGATGAATGGATAGATGAATGGATGAGTGAATAGATGGATGGGTGGTTGGGTTTGTGGATGGATGGGTGGATGGATGGGTGAGTGGATGGAAGGATTAATGGATGGATAGGTGGATGGATGGGTGAGTGGATAGATGGATGCACCCACAGGTGGGTGAAGGAAGAATGAATGAATGAGTGGATGGACAAATGGATAGATGAGTGCATACATGGGAGAGTGAAGGAGTGGAAGGACGAACGTTGGCTTCCCACGTGTAAGCTTCATCCAAAACCATCTGGACACTGGGCCCAGGGAGAGGCTTTCTCAGTTCCTTGGCTGAATTATTTCCTTAAATTACCACAGAGTGTCCCATGAGCAGCACATCTACTTCCAGATGACAATGGCTTTAGAGGCGCCACCTGCCAAGGAGTGGCAGACTTAACCTGCAAAGTGGGATCATTGACAAAGTGATTGCAGCATCAGCTCAGAGCACGTTGGCAGATCTTGGCTCAGGGTGGAGAGCACCATCTGCCCCCCACAGAGCTCCTCCAGGAGTGGGTCATGTGCCGGGAAAGAAATCACACTCACCTGGCCTAAAACATGCTCTCTTGTCAGCTGAGATTGGCTGCCCTGGATTCTGCTGCCTTGGCTATGCCTTCTGGAATAAGACAGACAAACCCAGCCCCATCCTGATGTTGCCAGGCCTCAGAAGATCCAGACACACCCTGGGCAGGCCCTGACTTGGTGCTGGGACCGCCCCACTTGGCACCCTCCTGGGACACAGAATGGAACTCGGGGTCACAGGCAGCCAATGCCCTCAGCACACCAACCACCTTTAGGAGCTTGAATGTTCTGATTTATTTTTGTCAAGGTAGCCCAGAATGCTTGACGTTTTAGCAACCAGAGCTCCGGGTAATAGATAAACTGTCTCTAGTTTAATATTCATTCAATGAACATTCAGTGCCCACCGGGCCCTGTAGACAGTGGGGATCCCACTTCAAATGATACCCAAATACCCCATGGGCAGCACTCTTGGAAGGAGACAAAAGACAGACAGGAAGTCAGACCCTGGGTCAGAGGGAACAGTCAGCCCTGTGGGTTATGGGACAGGGCAGGAATAGCCAGGGCAAGTCCCTGATGCAGCAAGCGTGGATGAGGGGCAGGGGGAGGTGTGGGTGCCTGAGTGGCAGGCAGTAATGTGTGGCATGTGAGAGGCAGGTGGGGAGTGTGGGTGTTTGAAGAGCAGAGGGGAGTATGTGTCTGAGGAGCAGGGGGACCCATGGGGGACAAGAAGGAGGTGGTACCTGCCCTCTGGCCATGGGGTGACCATGATCAGAGCCGGGGTGACTCTGGGTCGCTCCCTCACGCTGGTGAGTGCCTTCACCGACCTGAGGTCTGGGTTCACTGCCCAGTCTCATTCCTGGCCTTCTTTTGGGCTGGCTGTGTGTCAAGTCCATTTCCAAAGCCAAGCGTCATCGGTCTAGGAAGAACTGTGATGGAGGCCGAGGCCAGGCGGAGGAGTCAGGAGAGGAGCCCAGGGTGCCGCAGGGGGTTCCCATGTGTGCACCATCCACATGGGCCTGAAAGGGAGGAGGGCAGACAGAGCAGGGGGGCTGTGATAGCAGCCGTGGGGTGGCAGGGGAATTCCACAAATGGGGAGGGACACGTCCCAGGAACGCTGTGCTGCGGATGGCTAGGGTGTGATAGAGACTCCAAGCTGATGGCATGGACTTTGGGGTGGGGTGTGGGGGCCAAGAAATCTTCCCCATCCCCCAATTGAAGGCTCTGCCTCAGGGAAAGACAAGGTGACCCGTGCCAGGCTCCTGCTCCACGGAGGGCATCCTGTGCATATCCCTGAGGGTTTCGTGCTGGGCCATCCCAGCCAGGACCCCAGCATCTGGCTCTGGGAGCCAGCCCTGGGCAGGGAAGAAACCAGTGGCCCCTTCCGGACCAGGCAGGGCTGGAACAGAAAGTCGGAGCGGGGGTGTGCGCAGGCCGCTTCCTCCTTCCCGGTGGATTAGAAAACCTCCGAGTTCACCAACTGCTGAGCTGTCATACCAAAGTCCAGGGGTTTGAGTTCTCTGTCGGGAAAGCGTTTCTTGTAAGCCTGAATGGGAAAGTTGAAAATGCCTGTTTTTAAGAGCTTTGGGGGTGACACAAGGTGTGGAAGATCAGCAGCTCCTGGGGCTCTGTCTTTAGCCTCAGCCCCAGATGTTTGGTGCAGAGGACACAGGGCTGATCAGCTGGTGAAGACTCATTCCCCTTAGAACCCTCCCCGGGCCCTCAGCGGCCGCACCATCCCCCCCACCTGCCAGCTGTGGGCCCCACTGGGCAGGGCTGCACCATGAGCAAAGCCCCAGACGGGCCAGACCCGATGGGCCCCATGGGCGCAGGGTGGGCCCCAGGCAGGGTGGAGCCAGTGGCCGCTGGTCTTGGGTGGCATTGCAGAGGTGGGAAGGGAGGGGGCAGGCCGGAGGCTGGGCCCCAGAGCCCCTCAAGGGACAGAGCCTGGGAGATCTCCGGTCTGGGAGGAGGAGGAAGCGTGTGTGTGAAGCGTTTCCAAACCCAGAGTGCCTGAGCCCCCGGACACCCCCTCCCCAAGGGCTCACCCATGTGAGCCGCACTTCCGGGTTCTGTCTTTAATCCTGGTTTTCTCAAGATCTCAAGGTTAATTTTAGGATTAGTTGGAGCCAACTGTGATTAGGGAAGTAATCTCTTCCCAGAAAGCTAGTGCCCTTCTGAGCGAGGCTGGGGCCTGGCCAGGTGCCATCGTCTCTGCTTCTCTGGATTTTGCCCACGGCCTACACTCAGCACAGAGCTGGGGGAATCTCTTCAGGCAGAGCTGGCTTGGGTTGGTTGAACGCTGCTCCCAGGAGGAAGCAGGAGGAAGCCACAGCTCCGACTCTGGTGGCTGTGCACCCCGCTTGCCTTCAGAGAGAGGAGCCCTCCCGCAGCCCTGGCGCCAGAGGTGTGGACAGATGGGAGAGCCTCAGCTGTTTTCAACCTAAATCTGCAACACAATGGCTGACTGTGGGAAGTCAAAGGTTCCCGACAAGGAGCCACCTGGAACTAGTTCCAACTTCACCAGGGGAGATGGCGGAGGTGGCTGAGCTACTGTCCTGCCCACCAGGGCTGTCCCTGCACCCTAAGGAGCACGTGTGGCTGAGCTACTGTCCTGCCCACCAGGGCTGTCCCTGCACCCTAAGGAGCACGTGTGGCTGAGCTACTGTCCTGCCCACCAGGGCTGTCCCTGCACCCCTAAGGAGCACGTGTGTCATGCGGGAGTCATGGGCGTGCTGGGAAGTCAGACATGGCGGTCTCAGCATCCACTGTGTCTCAGGGACCCTGTGGCCGGGACCCACCCAATTGCCCATGGTGCTGACAACGTTCTCTGCCCCGCACACCCCTGCGGCACTGACCCGGGCATCACTCCTGTGCCTTGCGCTCTCCTCCCATCCAATGCCGCATCCTCAGAGGGGCCACGTGCTTTTAAGGGGCACTTGGGTTCTGTTGGAGCGGGGCATGGGGGCTCCCGTGTGTGAGGACCCATCTAGCACCTGCATCCTGGCACAGTGGCTATGCCATAGACCAGCCTTCCTCCCGGCCTTTCTCATCCCCTAAAAGCATCAACAAAATGAAGGACCCAGATGCTGCCCAAGGTAAATGTTGCCAAAATCCAAAACCCCAAAGGGGCTGCTGCCTCCCGGGCTGTAACCAGCGCCACTGCCATGTTCCAAAGCATCCCTGGCATTGCAGTTTGCTGGAGCCCGCAGCAGCTGGCATCTCAGTGGTCCCTGCCCACACCACGCGGCTCACAACAGCTGCCTGCAGGGGAAACCTCTGTGACATCCTTTCCCCTTTCATCCTCCAGTGAAAAGCAGGACTGGTGTTTGCTCTGATTCTGGTGACATCCTTTCCCCTTTCATCCTCCAGTGAAAAGCAGGACTGGTGTTTGCTCTGATTCTGGTGACATCTGACAGTAGCGTCTGACTCCACTGTGGAGTCAGAACTGACAGGTGGATCAGGACAAGACTGGCTGCCGGGCATCTGCATGCCCGGCCCTTCCTCCAGGTGTGCGGGGGGCTCAGCCGGGGCGCGGCCGGAGCTCAGCCAGCCCACCACACACGTGCTCTGCCTGGAATGCGTCAGCCTGGCTTTCTCCAGCCCACCCCGAAAGGACTGCCCCCCACATTTTCGGAGGTGCCCTTTCTTAGAAAATGAATAGATTCTAGTTTCTTAGTAAAGTTGTAGATTTACAGAATATTGAGCAGATAGTATAAAGTTCCCTCTAGCCACACCCCGCCCCTTCCATCCCCCACACTCCCTATTGTTAATGGTGACATTGGTGAGACACATTTGTCATGATTTAGTCACTCTCGACTACTGTCCTGCCCACCAGGGCTGTCCCTGCACCCTAAGGAGCACGTGTGGCTGAGCTACTGTCCTGCCCACCAGGGCTGTCCCTGCACCCTAAGGAGCACGTGTGGCTGAGCTACTGTCCTGCCCACCAGGGCTGTCCCTGCACCCTAAGGAGCACGTGTGGCTGAGCTACTGTCCTGCCCACCAGGGCTGTCCCTGCACCCTAAGGAGCACGTGTGGCTGAGCTACTGTCCTGCCCACCAGGGCTGTCCCTGCACCCTAAGGAGCACGTGTGGCTGAGCTACTGTCCTGCCCACCAGGGCTGTCCCTGCACCCCTAAGGAGCACGTGTGTCATGCGGGAGTCATGTGCGTGCTGGGAAGTCAGACATGGCGGTCTCAGCATCCACTGTGTCTCAGGGTGGATGACTTTATTATTAACTAAAGTCCACCGTTTACATTAGGCTGATTCTTGGTGGTGTACTTCTGTGGGTTTGGACAGGCATTCGGTGACGTGATCTGGCATCACAGTCTTATCCAGAGGCACGTCACTGCCCTAGAAACCCACGTGCTCATCCCTCCGTTCCATCAATCCCCGGCAACCACTGATCTTTCTACTGTGTCCATAGTTCAGCCTTTCCCAGGACATCGTGCAGGTAGAACCCACCACGTGCACCGTTCTCAAAGCAGCTCCTTTTACTTACTCATCGCCTCCGTGTTTCCTCCGCATCCACTCATGGCTCGACACCTCACTTCTTTTTATTTATTTATTTATTTTTAAGATGGGGTTTCACCATATTGGTCAGGCTGGTCTCGAACTCCTGACCTCAGGTGATCCGCCCACCTCAGCCTCCCAAAGTGCTGGGATTACAGGCGTGAGCCACGGTGCCCGGCACCTGACTTCTTTTCAGCACTGAATGATATCCCACCGCCTGGACCCATTCACCTACTAAAGGCCACCTCAGTTACTTCCAGCTTTCTTTGGTGATATGAATGAAGGTGCCATAAACATCCATGTGGGGGTTTTTGTGTGGACGTAAGATTTCAGCTCCTGTGGGCCTGACCATTAGGTGGTATGGTCATGGCATGCTTAGGTTTGTAAGAAAATGCCACGTGGCCTTCCAGGTGGCTGCGTTCCCACTGTGTGCACCCACCAGAGCTCAGAGTGCGCTCCCGTGACGCCACATCCTCACCAGCATTCGCTGCTCTGTGTCCTGGGTTTCAGCCACGCTGGTGGGTGCGTGGAGGTGTCTGCACCGTGACTTGGGCTGTCCTGCGTATTTCAGGGGCTTATTTACTGTCTGGTGAGGGGTCTTCCCAGATGTCCGGCTCATTTTTTGTTGGGTTGTCTATTTTTCTTATTGAGTTTTAACAGTCCTTTTTATGTTTTGAATAACAAACTCTTTATGGGATATGTGTTTTGCAAATGTCGTGTTTTGTAGAGAAAAAGTTTTTAGTTTTAATAAAAGTCCAACGTATCAGTTTTGTCTTTCATGGCTCAGGCTTTTGATGTTGATCTAAAACTTAATCACCGCACCCAAGGTTCTCCGGGTTTTCTTCCACGCTGTCTTCTAGAAATTTCCTCATTCTGTGTTTTACAGTTAGGTCTTTTGCCCACTGAAATGCCAGCCCTGCCATCTGAGAGCAGTCAGACACTCTTGCCCCTGCCCGGCGAGGCCAATGGGACCCGTGCTCTCCTTGTGGCTCACGGTTTTGCTGATGCATGTTGGGTACTGTAGGATCTCACATGCAGATGGGCAGGTTTGTGACCCTTTATTGTGAGGCTGGAGGGAGTCGTTACGGGAGGCCACAAGATCGCAGGCTGGTACCCACAGAGACAGGAAGAAGGGCTGTGGCCGGGGAGACATGGGAAGACCTGGTGGGGCGGCGTGTGCCCAGGCAGGGGTGTGAGACGGTTGGCTCATACCATCTGTTTGGCTCATGTTCATTGAGCTGTCTCTTCCTCCTGTTGGGTTTTCGGAGGCCTTGGCATGTTTTGAATCACAAACTCTTTATGAGAAACGTGTTTCTCACATGTCCTGGAGGTCCTGGAGCATGGTAGAGCCCAGAAGAGAGCCGCTTGTGCATCTTCCCGGCCCCAGCCGCCCTGGCCTTTCCCCGGGCTCCGCCTCCGTCTCCCTTGCCTTCCCTACTTCAGGATCCCCCAGGCAGGCCACCCCAGACCCATCGACTCACAGAAAATGGCACCCACGGCTGCCTGCCTGGGCCCTTCCGGGCTGAGTCTGTTCCGGCCCGTGGGTACCAGGCCCTCAGCAAATGCCCGACAATGCAGTGGACGTGTTCGCCTGCCAGGCGGAGAGCTTCTGCGTTCACAGGCCTCATCATTTCCTCTGTGAGCTTTGTCAGAGGAAGAATCAGGTGGTTCTAGGTTCATTACAAAAAACAGCAGCCTCTGCCCACCTTGGTCCCTAGGTCCCTCCGGGGAGCCTGGGGAACCGGCAGTAAAGCCCAGTAAGGTCTCTGCCCCCGGGCTGGGAGAGAGCCTCACTGCTCTGGCCCGTCTCCAGGCTGGACCGATCGTGCCTGGCTCTTGAGGGTGTGTCCCTCGGGTTCTGGCCGTCCACACGGACGCCTCGGAGCTCTGTGGCCTCGTAGTTTCTTTTCCCACACAGCATCTGGCTTTGCCTGGAGGGAATGATGGTCTCTGTTGCTGCTCTTGGCACGCGTCTCTGAGCTTACCAAGTGATTCTGCCCCCCACTCCCAGCAAGCTGCTGTGCTGTGCCAAGGGCCCAGTCCTCCTGCTTCCAACGGCCCCAGGCCTGCAGCAGCTCCCCCGCCCAGCCCAGCACCTGCCTCCCTGACACTCTCCTCCACGGGGCAGCTCACTTCTTGCAGCCACGTCCTGGGAGCCCCTCTTCTCTGTGGACTCCTTCTGAATCCTCCTCCATCCCTGCTCAGGCCTGGGAAGGCAGCTGAGCGCCGTCCATCTGCTGGAGCAGGACACAGCACGCCGGCCGCCCCACAGCCCCTCTGAGATGCCTTTGCCTTGCCTGATTCGCGCCGCTGGAACTGGTTTCCCTCTAAATCATCAGGCCCTGTGCCAGCTTCGTGTGGCGTCCATGCGAGACTCGGAAGCCTTCCTCGTTCCTGGTTCTTTGCAGGGGGCCTTCTCCCCCTCCCCGTGCCCCATAGTCCTCTCACTCCCTGATGTGCTTTGGGGTAGAGCTAACTTCACCCGCTGTGCCAGGTCCCTGGCGGCCACTGAGCCTGGAAACGCACACTTGGTTCTGGGAACGGCTGTGGCGGTGCCTGTCATCCCTGACTCCCCATCTCCTGCCCATGCCTGGGTTCCAGGGCTCCTCGTCTGGCCCAAGTGCATCCAGCCTACTCTGCTCTCAAGCTCTCCTCACTCCCTCCTTCCCTCCCTCCTTCCTTCCCTCCCTCCTTCCTTCCCTCCCTCCCTCCTTCCCTCCCTCCTTCCTTCCTTCCCTGCCTCCCTCCTTCCCTCCCTCTTTCCTTCCTTCCCTCCCTCCCTTTCTCCCTCCCTCCTTCTTTCCCTCCCTCCTTCCTTCCCTCCCTCCTTCCCTCCCTCTTTCCTTCCCTCCCTCCTTCCCTCCCTCTTTCCTTCCCTCCTTCCTTCCCTCCCTCCTTCCTTCCTTCCCTCCCTCCCTCCATCCGTCCCTCCATCCCTCCTTCCTTCCTTCTCAATCTGCAACCTCCACCTCCTGGCTTCAAGCGATTCTTGTGCCTCAGCCTTCTGAGTAGCTGGGATTACAGGCATGGGCCACCACAGCCAGCTAATTTTTGTAATTTACTGTAGTAGAGACAGTTTCACCATGCTGCCCAGGCTGGTCTTGAACTCCTGGACTCAAGGGATCCGCCCTGCCATCAGCTTCCCAAAGTGCTGGGATCACAGGTGTGAGCCTGTACATTTATTTTCCTTGTGTGTCTTTTTATCTCTATCTTCCGAGGTAACTTTTTTTTTGAGACAGGGTCTGGCTCTGTGTCCCAGGCTGGAGTGCAGTGGTGTGATCTCAGCTCACAGCAGCCTCCACCGTCCAGGCTCACGGGATCCTCCTGCCTCAGCCTCCCAAGTAGCCGGGGCCTCAGACAAGCACCACCATGCCTGACTGGCTTTTGTGTTTTGTAGAGACCGGGCCTCGCTGTGCTGCCCGGGCTGGTCTGAAACTCCCGGGCTGCTCTGAAACTCGGGCTGGTCTGAAACTCCCGGGCTGCTCTGAACCCCGGGCTGATCTGAAACTCAGGCTGATCTGAAACCCGGGCTGGTCTGAAACTCGGGCTGATCTGAAACTCGGGCTGCTCTGAAACTCGGGCTGATCTGAAACTCGGGCTGGTCTGAAACTCGGGCTGATCTGAAACCCGGGCTGGTCTGAAACCCGGGCTGCTCTGAAACTCGGGCTGCTCTGAAACCCGGGCTGGTCTGAAACCCGGGCTGATCTGAAACCCGGGCTGATCTGAAACCCGGGCTGGTCTGAAACTCAGGCTGATCTGAACCCCGGGCTGATCTGAAACCCGGGCTGCTCTGAAACTCCCGGGCTCAGCGATCGCCCCACCTCGGCCTCCCGAAGTGCTGGGATCACAGGTGCGATCCTCAGGTGGGCCTGAGAGAAATTCCTGAGCTCCTCCTTCAAGGCCTGAGTTTTGAACTGACCTCGGTTCTCAAGTTTGACTCCTGGGACGTCTTGTCTCTGAGCGTCCTCGCCCTTTGCCGGGTGGCGCGATGGTGATGCTGAGGCCAAGGCCGGGTCTCCCTATGGCATCTCCAGCCCTGGGCGCTCTGGGCTACTTGTGATTCCACAGCTGGGTTCGGAGCCCGAGCACCCTCAGCCTTCCCCGGCTCCTCTGCTGTGAGGGGCGGGGCCGAGAGCTGAGTGGGACCGAACGGGAGCCGCGGGCTGTGGGCAGGGACGGGGGTGTGGCCAGGATGAGGGCGTCTGTGGGGGCCGGGGATGAGGGTGTCTGTGGGGGGCAGGGATGAGGGCATCTGTGGGGGGCGGGGATGAGGGCGTCTGTGGGGGCCGGGGATGAGGGTGTCTGTGGGGGGCGGGGATGAGGGCGTCTGTGGGGGCCGGGGATGAGGGCGTCTGTGGGGGCCGGGGATGAGGGTGTCTGTGGGGGGCGGGGATGAGGGCATCTGTGGGGGGGCGGGGATGAGGGCATCTGTGGGGGGCGGGGATGAGGGCGTCTGTGGGGGCCGGGGATGAGGGCGTCTGTGGGGGGGCGGGGATGAGGGCGTCTGTGGGGGGCGGGGATGAGGGTGTCTGGGGGGGCGGGGATGAGGGCGTCTGTGGGGGGCGGGGATGAGGGCGTCTGTGGGGAGTGGAGATTCCGGTTGAGAGGGGAATCCATGTTGTCTGTGAGGGGTGGATAGTCAGGTGTCTGTGGGGCTCCGGGATTCGGGCATCTGTGGAGGGTGGGGATTTGGGTGTCGGGGGTCAGATGCCAGTGTTTTTGGATCACCCCGGGACGGGCGTGGCAGCTGACACGTGTAATCCCAGCACTTCGGGAAGCCGAGGCTGGAGGACAGCACGAGCCCCTGAGTTTGAGGCCAGCCTGGGCAAGACGGGGAAACTTGTCTTTACAAAAAAACACAAAACGCACGCTTGGTGCTTCCATGTGGTCCCAGCCACTGGACAGGCTGAGGCAGGAGGATCCCTTGAGCCTGGGACATGGAGGCTGCGTACCTGCTCCAGCCTGGACAGCACAGCCAGACGCTATTTACAAAAAAACAAACAAAAAAACCCAGCAGCTGGATTCCTCCTTCTGTCCTGAGCCGAAAACTTAGAAGCAAGGACAACAAATAACACGTCTCATCTTTTGACACTCCCCCCCAGCCCCCACGGTCACTCCCCCCACCAGCCCCCACGGTCACTCCCCCCCAGCCCCCACGGTCACTCCCCCCACCAGCCCCCACGGTCACTCCCCCCCAGCCCCCACGGTCACTCCCCCCACCAGCCCCCACGGTCACTCCCCCCACCAGCCCCCACGGTCACTCCCCCCCAGCCCCCACGGTCACTCCCCCCACCAGCCCCCACGGTCACTCCCCCCCAGCCCCCACGGTCACTCCCCCCCAGCCCCCACGGTCACTCCCCCCCAGCCCCCACGGTCACTCCCCCCCAGCCCCCACGGTCACTCCCCCCCACCAGCCCCCACGGTCACTCCCCCCCAGCCCCCACGGTCACTCCCCCCACCAGCCCCCACGGTCACTCCCCCCCAGCCCCCACGGTCACTCCCCCCCAGCCCCCACGGTCACTCCCCCCCAGCCCCCACGGTCACTCCCCCCCACCAGCCCCCACGGTCACTCCCCCCCAGCCCCCACGGTCACTCCCCCCCACCAGCCCCCACGGTCACTCCCCCCCAGCTCCCACGGTCACTCCCCCCACCAGCCCCCACGGTCACTCCCCCCCAGCCCCCACGGTCACTCCCCCCCAGCTCCCACGGTCACTCCCCACCAGCCCCCACGGTCACTCCCCCCCAGCCCCCACGGTCACTCCCCCCCAGCTCCCACGGTCACTCCCCACCAGCCCCCACGGTCACTCCCCCCCAGCCCCCACGGTCACTCCCCCCCAGCTCCCACGGTCACTCCCCACCAGCCCCCACGGTCACTCCCCCCCAGCCCCCACGGTCACTCCCCCCCAGCCCCCACGGTCACTCCCCACCAGCCCCCACGGTCACTCCCCACCAGCCCCGACGATCACTCCCCACCAGCCCCCACGGTCACTCCCCACCAGCCCCCACGGTCACTCCCCACCAGCCCCCACGGTCACTCCCCACCAGCCCCGACGATCACTCCCCCCCAGCCCCCACGGTCACTCCCCACCAGCCCCCACGGTCACTCCCCCCCCAGCCCCGACGATCACTCCCCCCACCAGCCCCCACGGTCACTCCCCACCAGCCCCCACGGTCACTCCCCCCACCAGCCCCCACGGTCACTCCCCACCAGCCCCCACGGTCACTTCCCCCACCAGCCCCCACGGTCACTCCCCCCCACCAGCCCCCACTATCACTCCCCCCACCAGCCCCCACGGTCACTCCCCACCAGCCCCACGGTCACTCCCCCCACCAGCCCCCACGGTCACTCCCCCCACCAGCCCCCACGGTCACTCCCCCCCACCAGCCCCCACGGTCACTCCCCCCACCAGCCCCCACGGTCACTCCCTCCCAGCTCCCACGGTCACTCCCCCCCACCAGCCCCCACGGTCACTCCCCCCACCAGCCCCCACGGTCACTCCCTCCCAGCTCCCACGGTCACTCCCCCCCACCAGCCCCCACGGTCACTCCCCCCACCAGCCCCCACGGTCACTCCCTCCCAGCCCCCACGGTCACTCCCCCCACCAGCCCCCACGGTCACTCCACCCCAGCTCCCACGGTCACTCCCCCCCAGCCCCCACGGTCACTCCCCACCAGCCCCCATGGTCACTCCCCCCACCCCAGCCCAGCGCACATCCAGATGCTACTCCCACAGCGGCCTCCTTCCCTTAAAAACCTCTGAAGCTGGAAACAGAGGAGGACGCTGTTTCTCATTTGTCCGGCTCTCTGACCACCCTGGCCACCATCCCCTCATTCTGTTAAAGGGGCCACTGAGTCCTTTTCCCACTTGTGTAGGGAAAGGAGCGGGGGGTGGCTGCTGCTGGAACCTTCTTCCTGGCGGAGGGCCCTGTGAGATGGCCGCATGGCCGCTGTGCCCCACAGGGTCTGCTGCTCTGCCAGGCGCAGGCATCCGGGTCCGGGAGCCACTTTGCTAGCTGAGGTGTGAGCTCCTGCTGTGTGCCACTCAGCCATCCGCACCCGTCCCTGCCCTCCTGAGGCTCTGGCCTGGCCCCCATGCAGGGGTCAGTCACATCGGTGGCCGGCCAGGAGCTGAGCACAAACACCTCTTCTCCTTCAGACCTTGCATTTAGAGACAGCATCCTCACAGCCCCGAGGGGTGCAGGCCCAGTGCCCACAGCCCCCAAGGGAGGCACTGCCTGGTGGCCAAAGGTTTGTCTGCTGTCCCCTCCCTGAGCCCTCCGGGCTCACCCAGGGGCTATAGCGTGAGCCAGTGGGGCTGGGAGCCTGGGGAGCCTGGTCAGAAGTGAGGGCAGGACCTGACTGCTTGCTGTGTGGCCTGAAGGTCCCTGCACCCTCCCCGCCACTGCAGCACCACACACGGCAGGGGGCGGAGGGGGGCGAGGAGGAGTAGGAGGAGGAGGAGGAGGCGGCGGCCGGGGCATGGAGTTCTCTCCTGAGAAACAAATCGCATGTCCCCGCAGCAGCTCAAGGTTCAGCCTGTCCTGGACCCTGACTGCAGCCCCGGGGGGCTATGTCCTCCTTTTACAGAGGAGAGGCTGAAGCTAGGAGGTGGGTCACAGGACACCGGGGCTGCAGGAACATGGGGGACGTGTGCCCCTGGGGTTCCTGGGGCCCGTGGCTGGAGGCAGCGATGGCTTCCACCTTCCCTTCCCAGGCGCCTCACAGGGGACGCAGTCAGGGCCCAAGAAGTCCCCTACCTCTCTTGGGAGCTTCCGCAGAACCGCCATGTTTAGTCAATAAACCAGAGGCAGACCCAGGAGTGCTGAACTTCCGTGATTGATCAAGACAGTTTCACAACTTCTACTTTAAAATGATTTTATGGCAAGAGAGAAGCGACGGTGAAGTGTGGGGGACATGGGGGTGGGTGACCCTGAGAACACAGGCACCGGGGTGAAGATGGGAGCCCCCAAGAGCTCTGGGGGCCCAGGCATCTGTCCAGAGCCTCCAGCCTCCTGTGCACAATTCGTCCGTTCAGGAGAGACCACAGCGGACGAGATTTCCAGTGGACACGGCTTCCTTCCTTGCCCATTTCAGGGAAGGGAACAAGAAGGCAGTTTTTGATTAGTAACTCATACAAATTACACACATTGAAAGATTCTCTCTTTGCTTCTGATTTTCAGCAGTTTGACATGATGTGCTCATAGGTGTGATTTTCCTGTATTTATACTGCTTGGGGTTTGCAAAATTTCTCAAATCTATAAACAGATCTTTCACCAAATCGGGGACATTTTTTACAATTAGTTCTTTAAGGTTTCCCTCCCCCATTCTCCTTTCATTCTGGAGCTCCAGCTACACAAGTATTAGGCCTTTTGCTGGGTGAGGATGGGGCCTCGCTCTGTCTGTCACCCAGACTGGAGTGCAGCCTTGACCTCCCAGGCTCAGTGGATCCTCCGGCCCCAGCGCCCTGAGTAGCTGGGACCACAGGCTCAGCAAATTCCTAAATCTGTTTTTTGTCAGAAGGGGTTTTGCTGCGTTGCCCACGCTGGTCTGAAACCCGGGCTGCTCTGAAACTCCTAGGCTCAGGTGATCCTCCTGCCTTAGCCTCCCAAGTGCTGTGGCTACAGAGCTTCTGATTTTGCCCTGTAGTCCACTGAGGCTCTGGTCACTTTAAAAAGTATTTTTTCTCCTTGTTCTTCAGTTGGGATGATTTATACTGATCTGTCTTCCAGTTCACTCTCTTTGCAGTCATTTCTGTCTGCTCATACCTGTCCATTGGGTTTTTGCATCAGACATTGTGTTTCTTCAATTCTAGGGTGTCTGCTTGGTTCTCTTTGATAGGTTGTATTTTAGGGGTCAGCAAACTACAGCCCAGGGACTGGCCACTGGCTTTTGTAAATAAAGTTTTACTGGAACATAGCACGGGTGTCGTTACAGCTGCTTTCGGCTACATTGGCGGTGAGTAGTTGTAACATAGGCTGAGCAGCCTTGGAACCTAAAATACTGACGATCCACCTTTAAGAGAAAGCATCCCACACCCCATTCCACTCCCCCGCTGCGGCGTGTCGTTCTAAGTGGTTATGAGGACGTTTCTTTTACGCCCTTGAGCAGCTGCTTTCGGTGCTTGTCTGCTGATTCCAGCATCTGGCCCTCTTGAGTTCCGCTCTGATTTGGGCTGGGCCCCATTCCCTCTTCCTCACATGTCTGGTGATTTTGGCTGCTCCAGTGCCTTGCCCCAGGCCTGTATCCCGCCGTGGTCCGGGACGGCGTCGCTGGGTCTGCCGCTGCTGAGGCGCGTTGCTGCTTTGAGTAGTGTAACCCTGAGGTGGTGGCAGCTGCCATCTGCATCCAGGTCTTCTCTCGACTGTGGGAAGCTTGGGACCTGCTTGGGCCCTGCCTGTATCAGTCTGTTCTCACGCTGCTAATAAGGACCTACCGGAGACTGGGTAATGAATAAAGGAAAGAGGGTTAATTCGTCACCATTCCACATGGCTGGGGAGGCCTCACAATCGTGGCGGAAGATGAAGGAGGAGCAAGGTCATGTTTTACGTGATACCAGGCAAAGAGAATGAGCCAAGAGAGAGCGGAAACGCCTTTCAAAGCATCAGATCTCGTGAGATTTGTTCACTACCGTGAGAACCGTACGGGGGATCCACCCCCATGACTCAGTTACCTCCCACCGGGTCCCTCCCACAGCACGTGGGAATTCTGGGAGCTACAACGCAAGATGAGATTTGGGTGGGGACACAACCACACCGGGTCACTGCCTGTCTCCTGTGAAAATGGGGATCAGTCAGAGTTAGACACACAGTTTGGGGCTCCCCTTCTCTGGCCCTTCCAGTTCGTGACTCTCTGGTGGCTGCTGTGGTCCGCTTGACCTCTGTTGCCACGTTTTTGAGTGGCGGAGATGGTGATTTCCATCTGGGTTTGAGCTGCTTAGCATGCCCCACAAACCCGTCTTTAGGAGAAGAGCCGCAGACCCTGGGAAAGTCACCTGGAGCTGCTCCTGTCCTCCCAGCCTCTCCTCCAGCGTCTTACCCCACTCTCAGGAGGACGTGCGTGTGTCTCAAAAAAAAGAAAAAAAAAGCAAACCTTGAAACCTACCCTCCTCTGCATGGGGACTGGGAGGAGGCCGGCTCAGGGGTGAGGAGGGGTCCGTGGAGGGGAGATGCCTCCAGCTCCAGCCTCTGGGGTCCCAAGCCACTGCACAGCAGTCGGCTTTGTATCACTGTACATAATCACGCCTGGTGTCACCAGTGACGCCTGCTGCATGGCCACCCGCTCCCCGGTACAGCCTCCTCACAGGATGACATCTTCATTTACAAACAAATGTGCACCCCGGTCTCGCCACAGTGCTTGGCACTGAATCTGAAGCCCCTCTTTCTCCTCCGCTGCCGTGTGTTCCGGCCCCGAGGGAGGCCCTGGGAGCTGGGGCGGGCAGCCTCTCCTCCCACCTGGGGCTCAGGGCTGCAGCTGCTGCACTCCCAGCTGTTTCTCACCTGACCCCAGAGGACGCTTTTGTCAGTAACTTAGTGGTGCTTTGTGTGGGCGGCAGCCCAGCCTGAGTCCCGCCGGGTAGATGATGTGACAGAGCGGAATGGAGGCTAGGGCAGGGAGCCAGCCCGCACAGCAGCGGCCAGTGAGGACCTGTGCCATCCTGTGAGGACACGGAGCCAGCCCACATCACGGCAGCCCGTGAGGACCCGTGCCGTCCTGCAAGGGATGCAGCGCTCCCAGGGCTGGGCCGTCTCTGGGGAAGGCTGGAGAGCCTCGGTCCCAGGGAGGAAGGGGTGTGGGGTCTTCCCAGCATCCCGGACATGAGGCCAGAGCTGGCTCAGAGCTGCCTTCCTGTTGCCCCAGCGCTGTTGCTCAGGATGGTTTGAATTGAAGGATCTCCGGATTCTCTAGGGAGCTGTTGGCAACATTCATGTTTCAGTTTAAAAATAACAAGGTTTGCTGGAGTGCTGTAGATGTACAGTGTCTGACTACCTTGGACCAGAGCGCAGAGAGCCCAATCCTGGAAGGGCCGTTCCCAGTGCTGCGTGAACTTCATCTCATGCAAAGCAGCTTCCTGGCCTCAGAAGCCCCTGCCTCCTTCAGAGAGGGGCTCCCTGCGAGGTCCCTGGGGTGCAGGCTCCCCTGTTCCACACCACACTGAGCATCACTAGGAACCACACCCACAGGCAGGGACACGTGGGGCCACGCAGGCACATCTGCTAGGCTGTAGGGTGGGCAGTGTGAGCACCTGTACCTCTGCCCTGGGCTTGGCGGCTGACACAGTGACAGTGATTCCTCCAAGGTGTCCCACAGGTGGGCAGAGTGAAACCGAGGTCAGAGCAGCAGGCTCTGCTCCCTATGCACTGGTGGGCTCCGCTGGACCTGCAGGGGCAGGTGGCGGGGAACTCAGACCCACGGCTCTGCTGGAGAACAGGGTGGACCCTGCGTGTGTCTCTGTGCGTCTCTGTGTGGGTGCGTGTCTACGGCTCTGTGTCTCTGTACATCTCTCTGTCTCTGTGTCTCTGTACATCTCTCTGTGTGTCTCTGTGTCTCTGTACATCTCTCTGTCTCTGTGTGTCTCTGTACATCTCTCTGTCTCTGTGTCTCTGTACATCTCTCTGTCTCTGTGTCTCTGTACATCTCTCTGTGTGTCTCTGTGTCTCTGTACATCTCTCTGTCTCTGTGTCTCTGTACATCTCTCTGTCTCTGTGTCTCTGTACATCTCTCTGTCTCTGTGTCTCTGTGCATCTCTCTGTCTCTGTGTCTCTGTGCGTCTCTGTGTGGGTGCACGTATTCGCCCATGTGTCTGCGCCTGCCTACATTACACGCCCCAGACCCCTCGTTCCACAGGAGGGTGGGTCCCCCTGCTTCCGCTCTCCTCCTGGCCCCACTGCTTGGCCGGGCTGTTTCTGGGCAGCAGAGTTTAATCTTCCAGGACATTCTTCTGTTAAAGTAAAACCAAGCACTGACTGCGCTGTTGCATTTTTGTGACTCGGCTGAATCTACTGTCACCTTGGAAGGTCCTTGGAGGCGGCGGAGGCCCTGGGCCAGACCAAGCCCGGTCTCACGGTGCTCCGAGGGGCATAATGTGCATTGGCCATTGCCTTGCTGAGCTCCCGGGGGCCCAGAGAGAAGCCCTTTCCGGCACCCGCTCCAGAAATGTCCGGTTTGCCAGCGCCAGCCTGTCCTCCTCCAGGCACTGGGTTTGTAATTAGAACTAAAAGCGTCTGTCCCCTGTCATAACCATCAGGCCACTGAGCCATTTTGTGCTTAATTAGCTGTGACTCTCCAACCTCGGCAATCAGTTACCTGAGGGCCTGCATGTCCCCAGCTTTGTCCCTTTGTGTGGAAGCCACATGGGCTTCCAGTCTGCGGCAGGCAGACTCGGGGCCCAGCCCCATCCACACTGGCCCCCAGCCCTGTCCACACTGGCCCAGTCCACACCAGCTCCGTGTCCACACCGGCTCCGTGTCCACACCAGCTCCGTGTCCACACCAGCCCCGTGTCCACACTGGCCCCAAGCCCTGTCCACACTGGCCCTGTCCACACCAGTTCCATGTCCACACCGGCTCCGTGTCCACACCAGCTTTGTGTCCACACCAGCCCCATCCACACCAGCCCTGCCACACTGGCCCTGTCCACACCAGTTCCGTGTCCACACCGGCTCCGTGTCCACACCAGCTCCATGTCCACACCAGCCCCGTGTCCACACTGGCCCCAAGACCTGTCCACACTGGCCCTGTCCACACCAGTTCCATGTCCACACCGGCTCCGTGTCCACACCAGCTCCGTGTCCACACCGGCTCCGTGTCCACACCAGCCCCATCCACACCAGCCCTGTTCACACTGACCCTCCTGGCCGATCCGTGCTTGGTGTACATTTCTGTGTCCCCGGAGGGTCCCATCCCCGTCTCCTGCCTCCCTCCCTTCCATTTCTGCCTGGGCCCCATGCCAGCCACGTGCGGCATGTGCATCTACCTGCCAGAGCCTCAAGGCCAGCTGGCCAGTGAGTCCCGGCTGTGCAGGAAGCCAGTTCTGTCTGTGGAGCTGCTCGTGGTTCTGGCTTCCGCAGCTGAACGGCTAAGCCCGCCTCTGCATAGTGCATCCCAGGGAGGACCCGCACCCGCCAGTACCCTCACAGTGCCTGTAGCGGGGCGAGTCTGCTCCCTTCGTTTCCTTAAGGTCTCAGACACCCTCTGCCCTTTTGACCCACAGGCTGGGTTTGCTACGGTGAGCGCGGTGGGCCTGAGGCTCTTTGATGGAAGGTTGAGGTCACCTTGCAGCCCCCGCCCGACAGCGATGGGCTGAGGAGCCTGTGCCCTGTGCCTGTGGTGGCTCCAACAGGGCCCAGGTCTGTGGGTTCCTTCCTTTTTGAGGTGCAGTGGCCCCCCACACTCCCATCGTGTCACCGTAGCCATGCTGGCCTGAGCAGTGGCCCCTCCACATGGGGATGGACCTGGACTTGGAGCAATCCTGGCATCGTCTCAGGCCCTGTCAGTCCCTCCCTCCTGTCCTAGAGCCTCGAAGGCCCACGTCGAGGGATCAGGAGTGACCATTGTCAGACCAGAGGCAGTTTCGGCACTGAACACTGACCCGCAGCAGGAACTGGACACAGCAGGGCAGGGCAGCCCCGGGTGTGTGCGTGTGGACGGCACTACCCAGGTCAGGCCTTCCCTTGTGCCCTGCCAGCCCCAGGCACTCAACACCGTCCCGGCTGACCTACAGCAAGAACTGGACGCCGCGGGGCTCGATGCTCAGGGTCTTGGCTCCCTATCGTCCACTAATGCGCTTAGTTGCTGAACCACTAGCAAATTACCTCTTAAAACTAATTGCGTTCCGGGTTTCACCAGCTAATTACAATGCAGACTGCAGTTCCAGCGGGAAAAGCCATGTGGAAGACCAGCCCCAGGCTGAGGATGCCCAGTGAGAACTTCCATCGGCCACAGAACCCCTGGTTTCAGGAGAGGGTGAGAACAAGACCCACCGCACACCGTTACCATCTCTTGGTTCCAGTCCAACGTCCCAAACCAGAGAGGTGGTCACCGACACGAGGCCTGGACTTGGCGCCTCCTCGGGAGGAAGATGTGGAAGCCGAGGAAACCCTCACCCTGGCTGGGGCCAAACTGCCATTGGGTACCAGAGGAGACGTGACCCCCAGCCACGGGAGCGTGAGTAGAAAGCAACATCCCGTCCAAAGCCAGCTCAGAAGGGAGACACACCCCAGGAGACACAGCCGAGGGCAGCGGGGGCACCCTCCCCCGAGCGGGGTGTGCAGAGAACATCCACAGAACAGCCCACAGCAGGCACACGCAAGGGGACAACACACACCTGGCCAGCCGCGGTGGCTCACACCTGTGACCCCAGCACTGGAGGGGGACCGAGGCAGGCAGATCACGTGGAGTTCAAGACCAGCCTGGCCAACATGGTGAAACTTCATCTCTACAAAAATTACAAATATTTTCTGGGCATGGTGGTGGTGCAGGCCTGTAATCACAGCTGCTCGGGAGGCTGAGGCACGAGAACTGCTTGAACCTGGGAGGCGGAGGTTGCACCACTGCCCACCAGCCTGGGCCACACAAGGAGACGCCGTCTCAGAAATAAAAAGGGCATGCTCGTGGCTGGTGCTGGAAGACAGGAGGTGGGGCTGGCAGGAAGAACCCAGCCCAGGACACACGCGATGAGGCAGCAGGAGTCCCACTGTGCCTCATGCCATGGAAATGGCCTGAATGCGAGTTGTGTGGGAAACGGGGTGGGGTATTCATTGAGAGGACATGCACGGAACACAGTCAGAGCCAGCACTGCTGCATCGGACCGAGATGGGTCAGAAGCAGCAGGAGCAGAAGCGGCTGCTGAGGCTCAAGTCACCGTCAGAGCAAAAGGTGTGAGATGTCCAGGAGCTCGGAGAAAAAAGACAAAGAAGATAGAGTGATCAGAGGTGAAAGAGCCATGATGAAGAGGAGGACAGTGGCCAAGGCGGGCGGCTGGCATCCCAGAGGCAGGGGATCCCCCAGCAAGGCTAAGGCTTCGTAGCCGACCAGCATGTGCCTGAGCCACCGGAAGGCAGAGGCTGGAGATGCAGCCGGGTGGCCCACCCAGGACAGGGGCAGATGCTGGAGATGGGACTGGGCAGCCCCACCCAGGACAGGGGCAGAGTCTGGTGGGACTGGGCACCTCCACCCAGGACAGGGGCAGAGGCTGCAGATGGGACTGGGCAGCCCCACCCAGGACAGGGGCAGAGTCTGGAGATGCAGCTGGGTGGCCCCACCCAGGACAGGGGCAGAGTCTGGAGATGCAGCTGGGTGGCCCCACCCAGGACAGGGGCAGAGTCTGGAGATGCAGCTGGGTGGCCCCACCCAGGACAGGGGCAGAGGCTGGTGGAACTGGGCAGCCCCACCCAGGACAGGGGCAGAGTCTGGAGATGCAGCTGGGCGGCCCCACCCAGGACAGGGGCAGAGTCTGGAGATGGGACTGGACACCTCCACCCAGGACAGCTGCAGATGAGACATCATTCCCAGGGATCAGGGTCAGCAGCTCAGGGGCGCTGCAGTGGATCTGGAAGCTTCAGGAAGCTGCTTTGAAGTGGAGGAAGAACAAAAGAATAGAACAATTATGTGAAGAGCTGTCCTTGTTTCCAGATGGAAAACAATTTATTCTGACAACGAGACAGAGAAAAACATGAAGGAGTGACCCCGAGGGGGAGCTGAGCAAGGTCAGGCAGCCTATGTCCCTCACAGCAGCCATGTGTCCAGGCAGGCTTCTGGCCATGGCTCAGACACAGAGCGGCCGGGCTGGCGTTTGCAGATGCGCGATGTTGGACGCCAGCTGTCGAGGGAAGAACCCGGATTTGAGACCCAGGAGCAGAGAAACCAGGTTTTGAGGGCAGTGGGGAGCATTGATTCTGCACCGGAGAGAACTTGGCCAGTGCACGGTGTTTGAGGCAGAGTAGTGGCGTGACTCACGGGACACCCAATGGGCAGGGGCAGAGGCGCCGGGAGCCATCCAGTAATACTCACGGGACACCCTTGGGGGAGGGGCAGGGGCTCCTGGAGCCGGGAGCTGTCCAGCATTGCCACCCGGATCCACTCCCAGGCTCAGGGATTTCAGGAACCGGCAAATGTGTGGAAAGACTGTCTCGGGCTAGCAGGCCTTCTGAGTCCCGACTATTTTACGTATTTTATTTGTTATATTCAAGTAAAAAAAAAGTTTGTTTTGTTTTGTTTTGTTTTTTTGAGACAAGGCCTCCGTTACCCAGGCTGGAGTGCAGTGGTGTGAACTTGGCTCACTGCAGCCTCAGCCTCCCAGGCTCAGGTGATCCTCCCACCTCGGCCTCCCAAGTGGCTGGGACTACAGTTGTGTGCCATGGCACCCAGCAGAGTCTTTGTATTTTTTTGTAGAGTCGGGGTTTTGCCATGTTGCCCAGGCTGGTCTTGAACTCCTGGGCTCAGGGACCCACCTGTCTTGGCCTCCCAAACTGTTGTGTTGGGATTACAGGTGAGAACCACCGCGTCCAGTCTTCCAAGAAAATTTAATTGAGTGCCTTTTATCTTTCCTGCTAAAAAGGTTAGCAGAAAACAGGAGCAGAAGCAGTTTTGTTAAGCATAACACAAAACGCAGAAGCCATAAAACAAGAGACCAATAAATTTAACTATAAAAAGAGAAGATGTTTGCACGGAGCAAATGACACAGAGAAGGTGGAAAGCTAAGAGCAACACGTGTGAGCATGGAAATCCACCTGCCGCTGAAGACACGGGCCAAGGCGAAATTTTCCAGCTTACGAGGAAACTCAGTCAGCGGGAGAGAATTGGCACCCGGGCAGGGAGCAAGCCAACTCCATTCACAGAACTGGAAGTTGCTCGGCGTCACCCCAGGTCTTCTGGGGATCTTGGGTTGGACCTCCCAGGGGATGTGGCTCACAGCTCCTCCAACGTGGGCAGGTGGGACAGGTGGGACAGGCACGGCCGTGCAGGAGGACATGGGTGAGCTCTCAACTCAACACACACGCATGCTGCAGGCTCCAGGAGCCGCCCTTGGACACTGCTGCCCGTGGGAAAGGCGTATCCAGAATGCCCTTTCCAACTCCGATGGCAGAACGCTGGAAACAGCCACCATCTGCCTACGTGGTATTAATGTGTGCATGGGAGGTCCAACCTAACTTCTTCTGACAACCTGTAGGTAATGCATGTATACTTTTCTCAGTGACTACAAAGGTCAGGGCTTACTTCTGAGCAGGAGTGTTTGGTCTGAAGCCAGCCTGCCCCGCGCCCGCCAGTGTCCTGATTAACAGGTTTTCACAGAAAGTGGTGGCCGCACTGGAGTGTGGGGGAAGGCCGGCGATGGCGTGGGGAGCACAGAGGCCATGATGGAGTGTGGCGGAGGGTCAGTGATGGCATGGGGAGCACAGAGGCTGTTTTGGAGTGTGGGGGAGGGTCAGTGAAGCATGGGGAGCACAGAGGCCATGATGGAGTGTGGCAGAGGGTCAGCGGTGTGGGGAGTGCAGAGGCCATGATGGAGTGTGGCGGAGGGCCAGCGATGGCGTGGGGAGTGCAGAGGCACTGATGTGTGGAGCTGTGTAGTTGTTTTTTTTTTTTTTTTTGAGACGGAGTTTCGCTCTTGTTACCCAGGCTGGAGTGCAGTGGTGTGATCTCGGCTCACCACAACCTCCGCCTCCTGGGTTCAGGCAATTCTCCTGCCTCAGCCTCCTGAGTAGCTGGGATTACAGGCACGCGCCACCACGCCCAGCTAATTTTTTGTATTTTTAGTAGAGACGGGGTTTCACCATGTTGACCAGGATGGTCTCGATCTCTTGACCTCGTGATCCACCCGCCTCGGCCTCCCAAAGTGCTGGGATTACAGGCTTGAGCCACCGCACCCAGCCCAGAGTTGTTTTTAAAGACAAAGCTGGCCCCACGCATCCCTGACCTCCTGACCCCACAGTTGTCTGGTGGCTTCACAATGGCGGTGGTGATTGCTGTAAATCTAATTTTGGAAGATTGCGGCTGAAAGACCCAAGCCCTGAACAAGAGGACCCGAGGCCACGTGTTTTAGGCCACCTCAGGTGATGGCGTCCTGGAGCTCCCGGGCTCCTGCCTGGTCCCAAGTGGCACTTTCAGCCACGCTGGCCCCTGCCTGGGGGTGCCTGGTCTCTGTGGTCACAGGATTTTATCCTCAGAGCAGTTCACATGCTGGCAGGCACCAGGGGGCCACAAGTGCCCCTCTGGCTGCCCCACAAGAGCTATTGGGCAAGCACCGTCTCCCAGGTCTTGTGACCCTGGAAGGGGAGGACAGGTGAGCTGACCCCCTGCAGGAGCCAGCCTGGGACGTGGGCAGAGGCAGAAAATGCGTTGTGTAGAAAACAGTGGCCTGCGTGGGTCTCGCCAGGGGGTGGGCAGCCTCCAGGGGTCACCATGGCCATGGCTATGCTGGGCCTTGCTGGGCACTCGTGGGGCAGCAGCGGAGGTGACGCCCACCAAGAAATGTAGGAGGCGTGGGTCGGGCCTGCAGGTGGGCAAGCAGTGGCACCAGGCACGGACCACCCAGGTCTTCTGAACACAGCTAGGGACACCATGGCCAGGATTTACAGCTCAGGGAGGAACAGAAGGTGGTGCACTCCGCGTCTCTCTGGACATTGAGAAAGAAATCAGGAGTCCACAGATGCGAGAGCACCGGCTCCGGGCCTTCTTTCCCACGGGGACCCCCAGCAGGACTCCCAAGGGCCTCAGAACCCCTAGCATGCAGATTCCTGGGCCAGCCTAGGACCTGTTGAGCCGGATCTGGAGGGGGCCCCAGGCTGCCCTGAGCAGAGGCCACAGCCCTCCCCTTGCAGGGCCGGAAGAGGCCACCCACATCTTCCCAGAGCTCTGCGAGGCTGAGTCCATCCCAGCCACCACAGGGACCACGCCGTGGAGCCCAGAGGAAGAGAGGGGCCTGTTTTCCTGCTGGCCCGCAGCTCTGTAAGCCCAGGTCTGGGGAAGGCGCTGCTGAGAATGGGCTGTTGGGGCACGTGTGAGGTCCCAGGACTCCTCACTCCCATCAGAGCTGCTAGGGGAGCACCTTCCAGAGAATGGAGAGCTGTAGATGGCTGCAGGGTCAACCCCGCAGATGCTCTCCTGCTGACAACTGCAGCCGACGGGCCCCTCCAGGCCAGCTCTGAGCAGGGCCCCGAGGACTCCCAGGAACGTGCCCGCTGTGTTCCCCGGGGACAGCCGCACTCCCTCCCTCCAGGCCCTGCCCTCTGCAGTTTGTATTTGGCAAAACCAAAACAGCACCACCCTCCTCGGCCAGCACTCGATCCCTGCAAGAGCCCCGTAATTACAAGGGAGAAAACCGGCAGGGAGGGCTGAGCTCGTCAGGGCCACACAGCCGGGAAGGGCGGGACACGGCTGCTGCCCCCAACACCCTCCAGCCCTGCCCACATGTTCTTCGGAGGCGGGCGGTCTTCGCGTCTGCTCCCGCAGCTGTTTAAATGGGGTCTTGCCCGTCTCGGGAGACAGCTTGCCTTGGCCTTTCAAATTAATAAACGGCAGCTGAGGAAATGAGGAAGCTAATTATCCCTCACCTCACCTGAGCCGGAGGACACGCCTTCCCGCTATTTTGAAATCAGGTCGAATGCAGGAATTCTCATCACCTTTTTCTTTCTGAGTCCAATTAAAACACAGGAGACGTGGCCCAGATAGGCTGCTGCCTGTGTCCCCACCCACAGGGCAGATCTCTAACTCCGGGGTCCTGCAGGGGCAGTGGTGCCAGGGGACATGGTGAAACGTGTTGGCTCCATGGGGCCCCAGGGCCTGCTGTCCGCCCTCAGGCTCACTTGTGGGACGGAAGTGGGCTGTCATTGGTGGGACCCAAAGACCGTTCCTAAAAGGCCCCACCCGGAGGCTGTGATCCCAGGAGAAGGGCACCAGGAGAGGGGTGAGAAACAGAGCCAGCCTCTAGAAGGAGCAGGCTCTGGACAGGTCAGGGACAGTCGGGGTGAGCCCAGACCTTGGTCACCAACACACAAGGCACAGGGGACCAGAGCCAGCTGGGGCAGAGCAGCAGGTCAGAGGCCCACCCCTGTCCACCCAGCATGGGCCTCCGCCCACAGCACCACAGCCTCCTCCAACCAACCCCATTCTGGAGGCCCCCAGAGGCTGCCCCTGCACCCTCCCTCCCGGCCCTCTTGGGCTCCCTGAAAAGTGGGGAATGGTCTTGGATGCCAGCATCTCTGAGCCCCATGGGACCTGGTCAGGCTGTCCTCCTCCCCTCACCCACAGCCCCCCCTGACCTCCCCCCTCCCCCACAGCCCCCTGACCTCCCTCCCCTCCCCCACAGCCCCCCCGACCTCACTCCCCACCCCACAGCCCCCTGATCTCCCTCCCCTCACCCACAGCCCCCCTGGCCTCACCCCCTCCCCCACAGCCCCCCTGACCTCCCTCCCCTCCCCCACAGCCCCCCCGACCTCCCTCCCCACCCCACAGCCCCCCGACCTCCCTCCCCTCCCCCACAGCCCCCCCCGACCTCCCTCCCCACCCCACAGCCCCCCCGACCTCCCTCCCCTCCCCCACAGCCCCCGTGACCTCCCTCCCCTCCCCCACAGACCCCCGACCTCCTCCCCTCCCCCACAGACCCCCTGACCTCCCTCTCCTCCCCCACAGCCCCCCTGACCTCCCTTTCTTCCCCCACAGCCCCCCCGACCTCCTCCCCTCCCCCACAGCCCCCCTGACCTCCCTCCCCTCCCCCACAGCCCCCCAGACCTCCCTCCCCTCCCACACAGCCCCCCCGACCTCCTCCCCTCCCCCACAGCCCCCCTGACCTCCCTCCCCTCCCCCACAGCCCCCTGACCTCCTTCCCCTCCCCCACAGCCCCCCCGACCTCCTCCCCTCCCCCACAGCCCCCCCGACCTCCTCCCCTCCCCCACACCCCCCCGACCTCCTCCCCTCCCCCACAGCCCCCCCGACCTTCTCCCCTCCCTTGCAGGATTCCACCTGTCCCACAAGGTCACCAGTGTGGTTCCCGAGAGCGCCCTGCTCATTGTGCTGGGCCTGGTGCTGGGTGGCATCGTCTGGGCAGCTGACCACATTGCGTCCTTCACGCTGACGCCCACCGTCTTCTTCTTCTACCTGCTGCCCCCCATCGTGCTGGACGCCGGCTACTTCATGCCTAACCGGCTCTTCTTCGGCAACCTGGGCACCATCCTGCTGTACGCAGTCGTGGGCACCGTGTGGAACGCGGCCACCACCGGCCTGTCCCTCTATGGCGTCTTCCTCAGTGGGCTCATGGGTGAGTCTGCGCTGCTGCCCCCTGCCAGGGCCCGGGGGGGGGTCCAGGAGGGGCTGGGCTGCCTTCTCTCAGCACACAGGCCTCCCCTGTGTTAGGTGAGAAATGTGGCCAGTAGCCCTGTGGGGCCTCACGACCAAGGCCAGTCCCATGTGCATCCCCAGGTCCCAGCCCTCAGCCAGGAAGGGTGGGACACAGCCCTTGGGGAGGCGTTTCTGTCTCGGCAGCTCAGCTGGGGACTGCAGGTGGCTGGGGGCCTCTGCTGTTACTCTGGCGCTGGGCAGAAGCCGGGATCTATCCACACTGGCCGGCCACCAGGAACCCACGGAGAAGAGGAGCCACGGTCCATCCACTCGCCGGCCACCAGGTCCCCAGGGAGAAGAGGAGCCACGGTCCATCCACTCACCGGCCACCAGGTCCCCAGGGAGAAGAGGAGCCACGGTCCATCCACTCACCGGCCACCAGGTCCCCAGGGAGAAGAGGAGCCACGGTCCATCCACTCGCCGGCCACCAGGTCCCCAGGGAGAAGAGGAGCCACGGTCCATCCACTCGCCGGCCACCAGGTCCCCAGGGAGAAGAGGAGCCACGGTCCATCCACTCGCCGGCCACCAGGTCCCCAGGGAGAAGAGGAGCCACGGTCCATCCACTCGCCGGCCACCAGGTCCCCAGGGAGAAGAGGAGCCACGGTCCATCCACTCGCCGGCCACCAGGTCCCCAGGGAGAAGAGGAGCCACGGTCCATCCACTCGCCGGCCACCAGGTCCCCAGGGAGAAGAGGAGCCACGGTCCATCCACTCGCCGGCCACCAGGTCCCCAGGGAGAAGAGGAGCCACGGTCCATCCACTCGCCGGCCACCAGGTCCCCAGGGAGAAGAGGAGCCACGGTCCATCCACTCGCCGGCCACCAGGTCCCCAGGGAGAAGAGGAGCCACGGTCCATCCACTCGCCGGCCACCAGGTCCCCAGGGAGAAGAGCACTGCAGAGACTCATGCACCTGGCACCGTTCCTCCTCTCCCGTGTGCTAGAGCCACTCAGCCACTTCCACATCCATGTGGCTGAGCTGCGTCCAGAGTCAGTGCAGCCTGCCTGGTTTGGCTTCTTGACCCGTGGGTGCTTTGTCTCTCGGGCACTGCCTCCTGCCCTGGAGCCCAATCCTGCCTAGCTGAGGCCTCCTGAGGCCTCGGACAGATATGCCAGGTGCCAGCCACTGCTGCCGGGCCTGCTACAGCTTGGACCAGCTAGGCCCCAAGGTGGACCACAGGCCTCAAATGCCTTTGTGCCTGGGGCCCAGGATCAGCTCCAGTGCTGGGGGTGGCCAGGGAGGAGGGGGCAGGGGTCACACCTGATGCCCTCACCTGGCCTCCCCACCTGTCTGAGAACTCAGTGTCAGCCTCAAACACGTTCACCAGCTGAACCGGACTTGCAAGAATTGGCGATTTTCTGTCTGGTTCAAGGGAGAGCATGGCCCGGCCTCTCCATGGCTGAGACCTGAGACCAAGAAGACTCATGAGAAAGAGGAGCTCCCAGGTTGGAGCCGCCCCCCCCACCCCCCGCACATGGTCCCTTGGGGCCTCATCCTCATGCCTCTCTGGAACCCTTGCTGTCTGCCACCACCCGCCAGGCCCAGCCCAGAGAAAGCCACTGAGGGTGCAGGCCTCACAGACTCGTGGACAGCAGGCTCAGGCCGGCGCTGTGCATGCCACGCATCACGTGGGCAATGCCGTAGGTGGTCAGGATGCACCTAGGATGGCGCAGCCGCCCTAGCCCCGGGGCCCAAGGGACAGCCTCGGGAGTCAGAGCAGGGACTCATGGACCCGTGGCTCCTCAAGGGTCATGGCCACCTTGCCAGAGGGCGCTCGCCCATGAGATCCCAGCCAAGCACTTCCTCCAAGCTGTGTCTAGTGTGGGTGGAGTAGCCTTGGGCCAGTCTGGCCATCAGGATGGCTCCTTTGAGAGCCAGGCACATTCCGCGGCTCTGAGGCTGCTGGGCACGATGGTCCCCACCTAGCGGTGGCCAGAGACAGTGCCAGATTTCCCTTGGAGGAAGCAGAATGTCCTCAGTGCAACTGGCCTGGCCTGGAGTAGGATGTTCATACTGCAACTGCGCCTTCAGGTCCTGGAGGATGCCCGACCCCAGGACATCCTTGCGGCACCTTCTCCGTCAGGCCCTGGAGGATGCCTGATGTGGGGACATTCTTGCTGCACCTGCTCCTTCAGACCCTGGAGGACTCACGACTGGGGGATGTCCTTGGCCCCCACCAGCCGCAGCGGGTTCCGCCATCCTCCAACCATGCTCCCTGTGGGAAACACGAGTCCCGGGCATTGCTGTGCCCCTTGAGGCAGGCCGCTCCCCAGTTGACATGGATGCCAGAGGCCTGCGCTCAGCCTTGGGCCCAGCTGGTCAAAGCTGGGTGCTGCCTGAGGTCCTGGAGCATAGCCACCCACAGCTGTGGGTCCGTCCCATTCCTGGGAGCCAGAGGGAGCTGGGAGTCCGTGACTGATCTATGCAGACCAGCGGCCAAGCCCTGTGGAGTGTCTTAAGGCCAGACCTGCCCCTCGGGAAAGGGTCCACATGGCAGGGTTGGCCTGGGGGGTGTCTGGGCAGCGTGGGGACAGGCTCTGCAGAAGCTCCGGGCATCCGAGGCCCTTGCACAGGCAGAGCGCATGGTGGAAAGAAGCCTGATGGCGTGAGCCTCCTGGCAGGGCCAGCACAGGGCAGCTGTCCAGACAGGTAGGATGCTTCCCAGTTGGTCTGAATGCGGCCGACCCCAGGACCCTGCCTACTCAGAGCCCAGGGCATCCACGGGGCTGTCAGTGCCCGGGGGTGGCAGAGCAAGGAGGCCGTGTTTAAAGATGACTGAAGGGGATTCACGTCCTGAGGCCTGAGTTCAGAGGTGGAGAAATCACATGTGGTTCCCATTCCCAGGCACAGACCTTGCCTCCCTGAACGCTGGTTCTTCTGGCATCTGCCACCTCCTTGGGGTGTTGTGACGCTGGCCAGAGGCTGCCGGGGCTTAGGTGCTCACAGCAGACTCTGGGTTTAGCCACCACAGAGGCGACCCTGACCTGTCCCCTCCCGGGAGCTAGTACAGAAACCTCTGGTCAGGCTGTTCTGTGCTGTCTCCTGGGGCCTGTCATGCTCCGGGGACAAAGCTCCCAGAAGCCCGAGCCTCGGCCCAGGGGTGCGGGGGGTTCTGTTCCAGCCCAGCAGGGAGGCAGGAGCTGTGTGTGGGACTCAGGCAGGCCTCACACGTCGAGGGACCATCCCCCTTCCTGGGTGGCCTCTCCCACCCCCTCACGGCCCTGGCATCTCCAGTCCTTGGACTCTCATAGCCGGGAAGGCAACAGGGAGGCCGTGTCCTCTGAGCCCTGTAGCCATGAGTGAGGGCAGGTGCTCAGGGCCCATGTGGCCACACTCAGTTCCCCGAGGGCCCCCTGGAGCCCAGCACGCCCTCATGGCCTGCTCGAGGCCTGGACCCTGGGTTGAATTGCAAAGGCTTGTGCAGGATAAGGCCGCATTTCAGTAAAACCTCCCCATCAAGGGACATCAGAGCCCGCAAGCAGGTACAAGGAGGGGAGGAAAGCTGGCCAGGCACTGGGGACCACGGGGACCATGCCTTCCAAGCCCCCTACTCCCCCACAGCCCCGCTCCTCCCCACAATCTGCCCCCATGTCCCCAACGGCCTTCCCGCCTGCCCCTCTCTGGCCATGGCCCCAGGGTGCTGTGTGCCCAGCTCCAGGCCTGTCCTGGGTCTGCCCTACTTGCTCCCCCCAGGCTGGGATGTCACTCCAGGTGATGGGCTCCCATCCTCCCAGCACACAGTCCCCTGCCCCCACCTACCTCAGACACCTTCACCGCTGGGCTGGGAACCCCAGTGAGAGGGCTCGATTCTCTCCAGGCTGCACTGTGAAGAGCGGGGCCCCAACGCCTGAAGATGAAGTGGGGGCTGGGGTCGGTCTCTCTCTCTGTCTTGCTCAGATGGCATGGGCCCCCTCAGAAGACACCAGCCTTCCCCAGAGGGCACCGGGGGCCTGTGGGAGGAACACCTGTGGCTGGCCTGGCTCCCCTCACCACTGGCATCAGGCTTAGGCCCCACACCTGCAGCCAAGCGTCTCCCCAGGGCCTCCCACTCGGGTGGCAGTGCCTGCGCTCGCCCCACAGCTCTGCTTGTTTTCCAGGTGACCTGCAGATCGGGCTGCTGGACTTCCTCCTGTTCGGCAGCCTCATTGCCGCCGTGGACCCGGTGGCCGTCCTGGCCGTGTTTGAGGAGGTCCACGTCAACGAGGTCCTGTTCATCATCGTCTTTGGGGAGTCCCTGCTGAACGACGCAGTCACTGTGGTAAGCCACAGAACCGAGGCTCCAGAGCAGCCACGCCGTGCAGGCCCGGGCCCCGTCTTGCCCCCATCAGTCCGTCGGCAAAGGAGGGCTTGAAACCCTGTCCCCACACTCCCCTCCGGGTGTCCCGTCCCTTCACCTCCCTCTTCCCAGCTCAGAACCATGGGCGGCTTTCACAGTTCTTAGGCCCGGTCCGCCCATCCACACCTTCAGGGTTAACGATGCCCCCCACCCTCCCGGACTCCGGAGGAGGGGGTCTGTGACTTTAGACCCACAGTTACCACCACCCATTCCTGAGTTCCTAAAAAATACATGAATGGCCAGGCACGGTGGGCCACGCCTGTAATCCCAGAACTTGGGGCGGCCGAGGCAGGTGGATCACCTGAGGTCAGCAGTGTGAGACCAGCTTGGCCAACATGGTGAAACCCCGTCTCCAGTAAAAATACAAAAACTAGCTGAGTGTGGTGGGTGCACCTGTAATCTCAGCCACTTGAGAGGCTGAGACAGGAGACTCGCCTGAACCTGGGAGGTAGAGGCTGCAGTGAGTGCAGATTTCGCCACTGTACTCCAGCCTGTATGGAGGGCAGGAGTGAGACTCCATCTCAAAAACATAAATACACATATGAATAAGCCAGCAACAAAATCCCACAGGAACCGTGTAATCTGCCAGGGCCGCCGTGACGAAGTGCCACAGGTCCAGTGCCTGGAACGACGTTGATTCTCGCACAGTTCTGATCACGGTGTCAGTGGGGTGGATTCCTGCGGGACCCCTGTTCTGGGCTTACAGATGGTGCCTTCCCTGTCCTCACGTGGCTGTCCCTGGGTGAATGTGCTCTAATGTCCTCCCCTACAGGTACACGGGTCCCATGGGATCAGGGTCCACGCTGGTGACCTCACTGTGCCGTGTGCCCTCTTTAAATACCCTGCCCCCGCCACATACATGCTGAGGTCCTGGGGCTGGGACTTTAACATGGGAATTTGGGGGCACAGTTTGGCCCATAAAGGAGTGAAGAAAGGAATGGAGCTGCTGCTGGCAGCGGGCCACAGGCATTGTGTGGATTTCTCTCCAGGAAATGGTTCCGGCAGATTGCGGGGCTCTGCGGGGGGGGGAGGGGCAGGGTTGGATGGGGGCCCCCATGGAGGCCCAGAGGCCACATCAACGCTAAGTAAGGCCAGGAGAAGAGTCATGAACCCCGAGAAGCAGGATTGCCACTTCACAGCAGCAATCGTGATGTTTCAAAGGCAATCCCCAAATGTGGCGGCTGCCTCTGGGAAGTGAGTCATGGGGGGACCCTCTCAGGAACATCAGTGAGACCAGCCCTGGGCCGGGTCTCCAGGCCACCCCCTGCCCCTGACGCTGCTCCGGTCCCTGTGCTGCCCTGGCCATCCTCTCCCAGCCCTGAGGACCCTGCAGATGCGGCCAGAATGGTGGGGTCCATTTCCTTTCCCCTCTAACAGTGCCTGTGGCTTCTCAAAGGACCCCGTCCGCTTCTCATGTTTCCTTAGGGTTCAGGAAAGTCCTATGGGTGTAGCACACCAGATTTCTTTTCTTTCCATAGCAAATGAGATATTCTCAGGGAATCTGAGAAATGAGATTTAATCAGAAATACAGTGACAGCCCCGTGTCACCGCAGCCCTGCAGCTCCCACGTCCCCATAGAAGCCAGAGCCCCCCAAGAGGTTGTCTTCCCTCCCAGCTAGATTTTCATGAAAAAACCCAGCTCCGAGAAGTCCCCGAGAGACCCCAGGACCTTCTCAGGTCCCCTAGCCCAGCCTGCATTCACAAACACAACTCACACACCTGCCCCGGGGGGGTCCTCTCCCACCTTGACCAGAGCCAGGTTTTCCCCGGGGACCTTGGCCCACCCAGGACAGCCCTCAGTAGGTCCCACCACATCGCGGCTTCGCTCGGCGTGGAGCACAGGGCGTGGACAAGCTTTCCCCGCATTTTATGTCAGGGTCTTGTGGGCTAAGATTTAAAAACACGCAAAGACCGTGGGGGTCGGTCTTTGTGGCTCGGATTGTGTGGCTTGGCCTCACAATCCGGAGCCAGCGCAGTAGGTACGTTGCTAAAACCCTAGGTTTGTCTCGGTAAATGAGACTCAGAATTCCAATGGCGGGAGAGCTGTGCCGCTGCCCCTGTTCTGCCAAGGGTAAGAAGAGGCCAGCTTTGCTCCTGAAGCTTCTCGTTCCCTCCAGAACATTCTTTGCCCCTGGTGTCCCCCAGACTCCTGGTCTCTGGCCTCCCCGCTTCGGCTGCCGTCGCTCAGTGATTATTTTCCTTCTGATGGCCTCGGTTCCCGTGGCCTCGGTTCCCGTGGGCTCACCCTTCTGATGGCCTCGGTTCCCGTGGCCTCGGTTCCCGTGGGCTCACTCGGGCCAAGTCAGGAGAGGCCCGGGCCCCGGAGAGGGGCGGTGCTGACCAAGGGCCTGAATGCCCTTCTCGTCTCTGTCCATGCAGGTCCTGTACAATGTGTTTGAATCTTTCGTGTCACTGGGGGGTGACAATGTGACTGGTGTGGACTGCGTGAAAGGCATAGGTTTGTAGCTGTGGGTCACGGAGGGTGGGTGGCCACGTCTCCTCGGGGGCCAACCGTCCTCTCTCCACGCCTGGCCGGCAGCCCATGCAGGAAAAAGCTTTCCCTCAAAGCTGCTGCGCTGAGCCCTTCTGTCCATGTCCCCTTCCAGAGCGGTTCACACTTGAGTTGACAGGGGCCTGGGGCTCCTGGGCATTTCCCAGAGCAGGGACGAGAGCAACCAGGTCTCCCTGAGAGACGGCCGGACAGTGCCTGGCCAGGCTCCTGGGGGCTTGGGAACGTCCTCTCCCCTTGCTGAACCAAGGCTAGTGCTGAGACCAGTCCCCCACCCCCGCCGCTGAGCCGAGAGAGCGAGGAATCCACCCCTCCTTGTTTCCTGGGCTCCTGGTACCTCCTCGGGGGTCACCAGGCAGCCTCTGGCGAGGAAGAGTCCAGAAGTCAGCACAGACACTAAGGGCGTCCTCTCCCTAGTGTCCTTCTTCGTGGTGAGCCTGGGGGGCACGCTGGTGGGGGTGATCTTCGCCTTCCTGCTGTCACTGGTGACGCGCTTCACCAAGCACGTGCGCATCATCGAGCCTGGCTTCGTGTTCGTCATCTCCTACCTGTCCTACCTGACGTCCGAGATGCTGTCGCTGTCGGCCATCCTGGCGTGAGTCCCTCCCGCACACCGAGCTTCTCCATGCCCTCCCGGGCCCCAGCTCACAAGGACAGTGCTAGCTGTGTGGCCATGGGGCTGTGTGTGGCAGGACCCCTGGGCTCTGAAAGGGGACGTGGATGGCCTGCCCTGCCCACTTTGCTCTGCTGGGGCCCCCAGGCTGGTGGGAATTCAGTGTGGGGATGCGAATTTATTCGAATTTTATCCTAAGGAGTTTGTGTTTTCACCGAATTGTCTGTGAGACGCTGAGGGGCAAGGGGCTCCGGAACCCTTTGTTGCCACACCTGCTGGTGGCAGCCCTTGTGCCCCGTACCCCCCCGAAGGTGACGGCCGCCTGTGACCCCTCAGGGCCGTGGGCAGGAACCCTGGTGGCCCAGCCTGGCTCGGGAGGGAGAGGCCCCGTGACTGCACGACTGTGACTCTGTGCCTGCAGGTGCCAGGCCGTGGGGGGTGGGTGACGTGGGGGCCTCAGGCACGGGGCCACGTGTCTATGTCCTGAGGTGCGTCTGTCCGTAGGATCACCTTCTGCGGCATCTGCTGTCAGAAGTACGTGAAGGCCAACATCTCAGAGCAGTCGGCCACCACTGTGCGCTACACCATGAAGATGCTGGCCAGTGGCGCTGAGACCATCATCTTCATGTTCCTGGGCATCTCGGCCGTGAACCCGTTCATCTGGACCTGGAACACGGCCTTTGTGCTGCTGACACTGGTCTTCATCTCCGTGTACCGGGCCATCGGTGAGGCGGGGCTGGGCTGTGGATGTGAGGCTGCGATGGGCCGGCCCCATCCCCGGGAAGGTGCAGGCTTTCTACTGGGCTCATGGAGATGGAGGCGCAGCCCCGTGTGAGGCGGAGGAGGGGACCGATGGTGGCAGCCTTGGGGCAGAAGGCTCTGGGACCCCAAGGGAGCTCACTCGGTTTCCCGCTGACTCACCCAGGGCATGCCTAGGACAGGGTCAATGGGATGGGAGATGGACCAGGAGACAAGAAGACCCCGCCCCCACCCAGCCCTATCCCCTGGCACCTGCGTGTGTGATGCATGGAGCATGTGGGGAGAAGCCAGGCCATGTGTGGCTCCGTGGACGGTGACGTGGGACGTGGGGCCTGGGGACGCCGTATCCAGGTGTCACTGTTCTCTGTCAGCACGTGCTTGCCCACCAAGGCCCTGCAGGACAGGTGGGCGGCTGGGGAGCTGAGTGCCCACCCCGTCCACAGGTGTGGTCAGAACAGGCGGGCGGCTGGGGAGCTGAGTGCCCACCCCGTCCACAGGTGTGGTCAGGACAGGCGGGCGGCTGGGGAGCTGAGTGCCCATCCCGTCCACAGGTGTGGTCCTGCAGACGTGGCTCCTGAACCGATACCGCATGGTGCAGCTGGAGCCCATCGACCAGGTGGTCCTGTCCTACGGGGGCCTGCGTGGGGCCGTGGCCTTTGCCCTAGTGGTGCTTCTGGACGGAGAGAAGGTCAAGGAAAAGAATCTGTTCGTCAGCACCACCATCATCGTCGTCTTCTTCACTGTCATCTTCCAGGTGAGGCCCAGCCCCGCCCACCCTGGGGTCTCTGCCCCACCTGCGAGAGGCAGATGAGTGTTTCCAGGCTCCAGACCCTAATTGGGTTTTATAATTTTAGTAACTAGGAGCTGTTTTGGAGGTTTTCATGTGGCCCCACTAGGGAGGAAGCAGAATTGTCCTAAAAATGTTCTTCCTGAGCGTTTGCTGGTGGATGAGGCCGGTGCCGCTTCCTCCTCCACAGAGCAGGGCTGCAGGTGGCCAGGCTCCAGGAGAGCGGGGAAGGCTTCCGAGGGCCCCAGGGCAAGCAGCTCTGTGCAGTGCACATGGTGGGACCAGCAGAAAGTGGGGGGCTGCCTGACACCAGGGTCACGAGACCCGGTCCTCCAGGGCCTGACCATCAAGCCCCTGGTGCAGTGGCTGAAGGTGAAGAGGAGTGAGCACCGTGAACCCCGGCTCAACGAGAAGCTGCACGGCCGTGTACGTCCATGGTGGGGGGGGCGGTGGGGGACGCCGAGTGTTCCCCAGGGCTGGGAGGTGACGGGGCGCTGAGTGTTCCTTGGGGCTGGGGGGCAGTGAGGGGGCGCTGAGTGTTCCTTGGCTGGGGGGGGGAGGCTGAGTGTTCCTCGGGGCTGGGGGAGTGAGTGGGGTGCTAAGTGTTCCTCGGGGCTGGGTGAGTGAGTGGGGTGCTGAGTGTTCCTCGGGGCTGGGGGGGTGTGAGTGGGGCGCTGAGTGTTCCTTCGGGCTGGGGGGCAGTGAGGGGGCGCTGAGTGTTCCTTGGCTGGGGGTTGGGGGAGGCTGAGTGTTCCTCGGGGCTGGGGGAGTGAGTGGGGTGCTGAGTGTTCCTCGGGGCTGGGGGTGTGTGAGTGGGGTGCTGAGTGTTCCCCAGGGCTGGGAGGTGACGGGGCGCTGAGTGTTCCTTGGGGCTGGGGGGCAGTGAGGGGGCGCTGAGTGTTCCTTGGGGCTGGGCCAGGAGGGGAGGGGAGGCTTCATCTGGGCCTGGGAGGGGAGAGGAATGTCACATGTTCCCCCGTTGGCTGCCCCAAGATGTTCACGTCTTTCTTCCCTTGAAAGGCTTTTGACCACATCCTCTCAGCCATCGAGGACATATCTGGACAGATCGGGCACAATTATCTCAGAGACAAGTAAGTGGCTGGGGCTGCCCCAGCTGTGCTACACGGCACAGCCCGGCTTCCAGAAACATCCTCCGCTCCAAAGAGCCGGAAGCCACATGCGTAACTGTCTGCGTCCAGGCTGGCTCCAGTGCCCCATGAGGCCAGGTGCCAGGTGTGCCCCCAGACACACAGGTGCTGCCGAAAGGGAGCCGCGTGCCCTTGGCTCCTGGGAATAGAGACAGCCTCTCATGTGGGCCAATTAATTCCAAATTGCTATGTAAGAATTGAAAACAGGGAAAATAGATTGTTTCCTCCATGTCATAAACAGGGGGTGTCCATATCGGTCAATGTTTAAAATGATTTGGTCTAGTGGGTCTCACATCTGTAGTCCCAGTACTTTTGGAGGCCCAGGCAGGCAGATCACTTCAGGTCAGGAGTTTGAGACCAGCCTGGCCAGCATAGTGAAACCCTGTCTCTACTATACAAAAATTAGCCAGGGTGGTGGCAGGTGCCAGTAATCCCAGCTACTCAGGAGGCTGAGGCATGAGAGTCGCTTGAACCCAGGAGGTGGAGGCTGTGGTGAGCCAAGATCATGCCTTTGCACTCCGGCCTGGGTGACAGAGAGAGACTGTCTCAAAATAAAAGATTTTGTCCATTAAGCTGAAATCACCTGTTTTATTATAAAACACATTTGACATTTAAAATCATAATAAATCCAGTACGCAGCTCAAGTTGCCCTTCGTTCCTGTTTTCCAAACGATCTGTGTTTGGTGGGGGTGGAGCATCCACACGGTGTGGCCGTGTGGCTTCATAAAGCACAGCTGCGGTTCTCCGTGGCCATAGCGACCCTGCTTCAGGTACCCAGTCCCCAACTCCCTGGCCTCCCAGGGGCCGTCCGGGGGTCTCAGAAGGTGCAGCCTCCGTAAGCTTTGACTTCTTGATGGGGTGAGAATTGACCTGCACTGAGCAGCCACCATAGCTGCCTCGGGGCCTGCCCAGGTGAGCACGGAAGCTCGCCAGGGCCCACCTCTGCCCCGGGGGCCAGGTCTGGCAGCTGCACCTATGTCTAGGAGTGACAGGCTTCACCTCTTTGTGCCCCAGAGTTTCCTCTAAGTCCAGCCAGGCCACTGTCCCTTCTGCCTCGGATAACCAGGGAATACTGTTAGGCTAAAAAACCTCACTCTGATCAGCTTGGCTCTGGCAGGTTGAAAACCTCAGGGCATCTGCCCAGCCCTGCCTTTCCTCCTGTCCAACTGAAACGTTCCCCCATGTGGCCAGAGCCCCTTGCCCAACCTGGCCTGATGCCCACCCTGTCCTGAGCCCTGCTCTGGAGGCGGTGGCTGCTGGAAAGTGGAATGTAGTTTCATGTGCATTCTAATGGCCTCCATCAAACAGGACAGGCAGAAGAGAAGTGGAACAGCCTGGGTGCCTGGCAGAGCTGCTCTCCTTTTAAATGCACCTGCAGGGTCCTTACACCAAATAAAATTCAGCGAAGAGAAAGGCCGTCTGGCAGGCTCCAGGGTGCCTGTGGCCTGAGGCTCACGCCGTGGGGTCTGTCCCTGCAGGTTCCAGGGCTCCTGTGGCCTGAGGCTCAGACTATGGGGTCTGTCCCTGCAGGTTCCAGGGCTCCTGTGGCCTGAGGCTCAGACTATGGGGTCTGTCCCTGCAGGTTCCAGGGCACCTGTGGCCTGAGGCTCACGCCGTGGGGTCTGTCCCTGCAGGTTCCAGGGCTCCTGTGGCCTGAGGCTCAGACTATGGGGTCTGTCCCTGCAGGTGGTCCCACTTCGACAGGAAGTTCCTCAGCCGGGTCCTCATGAGACGGTCAGCCCAGAAGTCTCGAGACCGGATCCTGAATGTCTTCCACGAGCTGAACCTGAAGGACGCCATCAGCTACGTGGCCGAGGTCCCAGAGCCACCCACTCCCTCTGTCGGGTGGGGGCTGAAGCAGGCTCAGACACTGGCTGTGGGCACCACAGGGGCAGTGAGGAGAGGCCCCTGTACCTGATCCCAAGGCCAGGCCCACCCCAAAAGTTCACGGGAGGATCCTGGGCCTTCTGATGCCCTGGAAATCCCAGCTGGCTCTCACAAGGGGTAAACCATGTCACAGAGCCCTGTTAACCATGCTGCTGGTGGGCTGAGAGCTGAGGCCAGGTCCTCGAACTCTGAGCTGTTGCACTTTCCCCGGAGATGGAAGCGGACAGGAAGCAGGCAGGCTGTTATAGGACCTGGCTCCGACATACCTGGGCACACCCAAGCACACGCCCACACGCAAACACATGCCCAAAAGCACATGCCAACATGCATGTACACATGCGCCCACAGGCCCTCATGCACACACATGTTCATGCACCAACACACATGCACACACCCACAGGTGCCCACACACACAGATGCTTACAGGCACGCACACACACGCAAACATGCCCACACCCAAACATCCACATGCACGTGCCCACAGGCCCACATGTATGCACGTGCCCACAGGCCAAACATGCACACATGTGCCCACACACACACATATGCCCACAGACACACATGCCCACACACACCCACACCCATACACGTGCCCACAGGCCCACACTCATACAGGGGCTCACAGGCACACACGCACATACATGCCCAAAGGCCCCACACACATGCCCACATGCACACACGTGCCCACAGGCCCACACATACCCACACATGCCCACAGGCCCACACATACCCACACACACCCAGGCACACATCCACAGGTCCACACGCACATGCCCATACACACACACATGACCACAGACCCACATGCACACACACACATGCTCGCATGCACATACATGCCCACAGGCCCCCACACACATGCCCACATGTACACACGTACCCACAGGCCCACATGTGCCCACACACATACACCCACACACACATGCCCACATACACGTGCCCACACACGCACATGCTCGCATGCACATACATGCCCACAGGCCCCCACACACATGCTCACATGTACACACGTACCCACAGGCCCACATGTGCCCACACACATACACCCCCACACACATGCCCACATACACGTGCCCACACACGCACATGCTCGCATGCACATACATGCCCACAGGCCCCCACACACATGCCCACATGTACACACGTACCCACAGGCCCACATGTGCCCACACACATACACCCACACACACATGCCCACATACACGTGCCCACACACGCACATGCTTGCATGCACATACGTGCCCACGGGCCCCCACACACATGCCCACATGTACACACATACCCACAGGCCCACATGTGCCCACACACATACACCTACACACACGTCCCCACAGGCCCGCACACATGCCCACATGTACACACGTACCCACATGCCCACATGTGCCCACACACATACACCCCCACACACATGCTCACACGCACATGCTCGCATGCACATACATGCCCACAGGCCCCCACACACGTGCCCACATGTACACATGTACCCACATGCGGGCACACGGAGGAGCAGCAGCAGGGTTGTGTCCCGCCATGGGCAGGCTGTGGCTCCGAGGCTGCCCCAGCATCTCCTGGTCCACGGGGCGCAGGCCTCTTGGCGTCTGCAGCACCGCTGCCTGCTCCAGGAGACAAGGCCCCAGGCGCCCCACCCAGCTCTTGCCCAGAATGGCCTCAGCCTCCCAGGCCTGCCCTGACCTCCCCAGAGGGGCTCTGGCTGCAGGAACTGTACGGAGCAGGACCTAGGGGCACAGCTGCAGGGATTCTCCTCCCTTTAGGTCCCGCTCCTCCTGAGGGACAGAGCCCTCCCTATGGAGCTTTGGTGCCCTTGTCCAGCAGCCAGTTGGGGCCGCTGCTCTTGCCAGAGGGAACGGGCTGTCTTGACAAAACCTCACACAGAGGGCCAGCAGGGGCCTGGATATACCATTCATTCAGACAGAATGATTCTGCCTCCTCTGGGGCGCATTCACCCCAGACGTACCACCCGTGGCCAGGGCCACACCAAGTGGCAAGGTGACTCCTGGCAGAGGGCACAGGTCCCTGGACCAGGCTCCATAAAATACCCCAAACCACAGGCCCAGCAAGCAAGAGCAAGTTGAGATACCCCAGCCTAGGAGGCCCAGAGCCTGGCTGGGGGGTGGGAAGAGGCAGCGGGCTCGCCTCACCCCCACATGGGTGACAAGGTCAGCAGGCAGGGCCTCAAACCTCTTCTCCAACCCCACCAGCCACCGTCCTTGACCCTGGGTTCAGCTGCGTGTGGGGAGCCTGTGGGCCCCTCCTGGTCACTCAGTGGCCGGAGTCTCCCCACCTGGGGTGGCGTGGCCAGAGTGCCACCTGCCCGATGTCCCTCCTGGCTCCCACACAGGACCCGACACCCTGCACCCGATGTCCCTCCTGGCTCCCACACCACCCGACACCCTGCAGCCCTCCCTGTGTCTGCCCAGAGCTTCAGTTAGACCATGGCTCCCTCCCTCTTACGTTTGTCGTCACGGAGTCAGTGGGGGAGGAACAGAGGGGCAGAAGATGCTGGATTTAGAAGCAAAAGCCTAGACAGAGGATCCTCAGAACCAACGACTCTCACAGGCCCCAGGGTGGGCAGTGCAGTGGGGGCCATGTCTGCAGTGCGAGTAGAGGCACCGCCCACCCTGGAGGCTTTTCTGGGAGGGTTCTGCCACTGCAAGGCAGCACAGGTGCCCACCTGGCGAGGACGGAGCACAGCGAGCTGACACTCCCCACACCCGGCCTCTGCTAGCCCTGGGGACCCTGATTCCAGCCATAAGCCCATCCTGCCCTAGGCTCCCCCACAGCCTCACTCTCTCCAAGCCCTGCCGGGCAGGCGGGCGGGTGGGCAGGCTCCGAGGACACTCAGCTGTGCAGCTTCTGTGCCCCACTGGGCTCTGCTCCATTCCCTTGACCTGATTCAGTTCCGGACGTGGCACCGATGGGGTCCCTTTCTGGGGGAAATGGGGGCAGGTGTTTCAGGGTCTCCAGCAGGGACAGGGGCTCCTCTCTGACTCGGCAGTATAGACAGTGTCCCCAGACACAGCCCAGGTCCCAGACAGCTTCACCACTTCACACACAGACCGCTGTGTCCTCCCGTAACTGTTACCTCTGCCCGGCTCAGGCAGAAGCCTGGCTATGCCTCAGATGGACACAGATGGGGGCTCAAAATCTGAGCTCCTGTTCTCGGTGTCTCCACCTGCCGCAGCTGTGAGGGGTGAACCCAGGCTCCATCTCAAGGTCCTTCCTGGGCCCTGAGCTCCCAGCGCTTCCCACCAGGGCACACATCAGCGGCAGCTGCCCCAGGTCCGAGGCCTAGGACTGCTCAAGCCGCTGACAGGGCTGCCTCCTGACCACAGGGAGAGCGCCGGGGGTCCCTGGCCTTCATCCGCTCCCCCAGCACCGACAACATGGTCAACGTGGACTTCACGCCGCGGTCATCCACCGTGGAGGCCTCCGTCTCCTACCTCCTGTACGTGGCCACGTTCACACAGCTTCCCCGGGGAAGAACGAAGCCCTGGGACCTGAGAGTCACAGAGGGGCTGGGACAGCTCCTGACCTGGGGTGGTGGGGGGGGCGGGGAAGGGAGAGGTGCAGAAGGTGGGGCCCAGCGTCCTCTCCTGCCCCTCCCGTGTTAGGCATTGGCCAGATCCCTCAGTGCGGGATGCAAGATGAAAGAGGGGGCACAGAGGATGGGGGGCTGAGCCTGATGTGTCTGCCCCATCAGGAGCAGGCTGCCCTGGTCCCCGTGCCACCCCTACTGCCCCTCTAGCCCTGGGCTCCACAGCTCATGGCCAGTTGTCACGGGAGGTCCACTCTGCCAGGTGTGCAAACACTGGGGTCTCCAGATCTCATACCCAGGGCTTCAGAGGGGGGCCAGTGAGGGGGCTCCACTTCAGATGGGAGTCCAGGAAAATCTCGTGGGGACTCGGCCTGAGGCCTGAGGAGAGAAGGGGCTGGCCAGGTGGCTCCCATAAGGCCGGGGGCCCCGAGGCAACCGTGTGGCTCAGCGCTGTCCCCGCACAGGAGGGAGAATGTCAGTGCCGTCTGCCTGGACATGCAGTCTCTGCAACAGCGGCGACGGAGCATCCGGGACACGGAGGACATGGTCACGCACCACACGCTGCAGCAGTACCTGTACAAGCCTCGGCAGGAGGTGGGTGCTGCAGGCTGGGGCGCCTACAGGGACCTGTGAGGCAGCCTCCTGGTCCTCTCCCGGGACCACGGGGATCCATGCTCAGCCCCTGCAGCAGGAGGAGGGCGGGAGTGCCCAGTGTACACTCGGCACAGCTGTGACCTCCGTGCCCAACCCTGCAGTACAAGCATCTGTACAGCCGGCACGAGCTCACGCCCACGGAGGACGAGAAGCAGGACCGGGAAATCTTCCACAGGACCATGCGGAAGCGCCTGGAGTCCTTCAAGTCGGCCAAGCTGGGGCTCAACCAGAACAAGAAGGCAGCCAAGATGTACAAGCGGGAGCGAGCCCAGAAGCGGGTGAGGGTGGGCCACCAGGAGACGTGGGGGGCCGGGGCCGGGGCCTGGGCGGGAGCGGGATCAGGGCCAGTGTGGCCGTGTTGGGGTCTGTTAGCAGCTTCACGTTCACTCCACAGAGAAACAGCAGCATCCCCAACGGGAAGCTGCCCACGGAGATCCCTGTGCAGAATTTCACCATCAAGGAGAAAGGTATGCTAGCAGGCCCACCTCCAAGGCCTTGCCCTCCACTCTCAGGACCCTCCCAGCTGCTGCCCCTCCAGCCACCCAGGCAGGGGAGGCACAGTCAGACCCACCCAGGATGGGACTCCAGTGGCACTGCCCTACAAGTGGGGTCCCTCCTCGCCCTTCCCCAGCCCTGTGGTCCAGCCTTCCTCTCTGTGGGTCCCAAACCTCTGCAGCGAAGTGCCCAAAGCTGATGGACACTGCTGACCAGTCTGTGAGGATGGCCCCCCAGTGACCCCAGTCCTCACCCCAGCCTGTCTCCCTCATGTCCCCCAGACTTGGAACTTTCAGACACCGAGGAGCCCCCCAACTATGATGAAATGAGCGGGGGTATCGAGTTCCTGGCCGGTGTCACCAAGGACACAGCATCCGACTCTCCTGCAGGTGGGGACAGGGCGGGGACGTCGTGGTCAAGGGATGGGTGGCCCCTGCTGCCCCAGAAGGGAGCTCTGTCATTGGACCAGGGACACTGGGAACTGGCAGGGGGGCGGTGCTCCTGTGAGTTCTTGCGGGGGGGTGGGCGCTCCTGTGAGTTGAGGGCCCTGCCTGGCACTCACTGAGTGCCCCCTCTACCAACTCGTGTCCCCGGCGTGGGCTGGGTGAGAAGCAGGCTGGGTGTATCTTGAGGGAAGGAAGGTGTTACCGGTGCTGCCTGTGGTGTGTGGGGTCATGGATGCGGGTCGAGGGCCTGCAACCTGAAAGGCATGTGACCCTAACCTCCCGGGTGGCTTTAATCTGGGTGACCATAACCTTCCTGCTGACCCTAAGCTTCCGAGTGAGCCTAACCTCCTGGGTGACCTTAATCTTCCCGCTGACCCTGACCTTTCAGGTGACCCTAATCTTCCCGCTGACCCTAACCTCCCGGGTGAGCCTAACCTCCCGGGTGACCCTAATCTTCCCGCTGACCCTAACCTTCCCGGGTGAGCCTAACCTCCTGGGTGACCTTCCCGCTGACCCTGACCTTTCAGGTGACCCTAATCTTCCCGCTGACCCTAACCTCCCGGGTGACCCTAACCTCCCGGGTGAGCCTAACCTCCTGGGTGACCTTCCCGCTGACCCTGACCTTTCAGGTGACCCTGATCTTCCCGCTGACCCTAACCTCCCGGGTGAGCCTAACCTCCTGGGTGACCTTCCCGCTGACCCTAACCTGCTGGGTGACCCAGACTTTACTGCTGACCCTGACCTTCCTGCTGACTCTAACCTTCCTGCTGACCCTGACCTTGCGCATGACCCTGACCTTCCAGGGCACCCTGCGGGTGACGGCCCGGGTGAGGCCTCCCCTGCCGCCGTGGGGCTCCGGGGGCTGACCGGCCGCTCTCTCCCCTAGGAATTGACAACCCTGTGTTTTCTCCGGACGAGGCCCCGGACCGCAGCCTCCTGGCCAGGGTGCCGCCCTGGCTGTCTCCGGGGGAGACGGTGGTGCCCTCGCAGAGGGCCCGCACGCAGATCCCCCTGTCCCCCGGCACATTCCGCCGCCTGACGCCCTTCCGCCTCAGCAGCAAGTCGGTGGACTCCTTCCTGCAGGCCGACGGCCCCGAGGAGCGGCCCCCCGCCGCCGTGCCCGAGCCCACACACATGTAACGGCCCCGGCCCCGCTAACGCCTCTCTCCGCAGCTCCTCTCCCGCAGGCCTCGGCTCTGTCTCCTCCCGGGACCTGAACCTGGCACCTGTTTCTCTCTCCCGCAGCGCCTCTTCCTCCTCTAGGCCCCGCCGGCCGCGCCCCCCGGGAGCCCGGACCGACTCCCGCCCTCTGCTGCTCCTGCGGGGCCGAGGCCCGGGGCTGCCCGAGGCTTCCTTCCTTTAGGCGGCTCCGAGGGCTCGGCCGCGAGCCCAACGCCCGCGCTCCCAGGGAGCGGGCAGCAGGCCCGGGCGGGGCCCAGACCGGAGCCGGGGGGCAGCCCGCGCGCCCCGACCCTCACCCGGGGACACGAGGGCCGGGAGAGGGAGGGGCGGCCACAGGTGCGGCTTTCCGAGCTCCCTCTGCGGCCCCCCGGGTTCCTCGGGTTCGGGGCGGCCTCGGTTTGGGATGGAGGGAGCCGGTTTCCCACTTGGGGACCTTCGCCTCCCGCGCTGCAGGGCCTGCGGCGGGACCTTCCGCACCGAGGCGGCCGCGGTCCTGGGACCCCGACGGCGGGACGTGACTGGGCCGGGCCGGGGCTTCGCTGCTGCCGCTTTCGCCTCTGCCCCGCGAACCCGGGTCCTGGGAGGAGCCCCCGGAGGGCGCGGAGTCTGGGGTGCGCGGCGGGAGGGTAGGCGGGAGCCGCCGGGCTCGAGGAGAGCTGAGCCCCCGGGACCGCCCCTCCCGCCCCAGCGCCCCAGCGCCCGGGCTCCGCGCACCGCTCACGCCCCGCTCTCCCGCAGGTGACACCGGCTCCGACACGCCGCTGACCGGACGCTCGTCCCCGCGCCACGGGCCGCCCGCCGCCGCCGCCCCCGAGAAGCCCCCGATCCCCGCGCGGCTGCAGCTGCCGCGCGCCCCGAGCCCCGCCCCTCCCGCGCCTGCGCGGAACCCCGAGAGCGCCGCGCTCTCGCCCGCAGAGCCGCCCCAGAGCGAGCCGGGGGCGGGGCCCGCGCCAGGGGCGGGGCACGGGGCGGGGCCGGAGCGACGGGGGCTGCCGAGTGCGCACGCGCGATCGGCGGCGGCGCGCCGCGTCCACAGCCGGCGCTCGTTCCAGCGGCCTCGCGCGCGCCGCCGCCCCGCGCTGCTGAAGCTGGCCTCGCTGCCGCCCTCGTGCCACGCGCCGCCTCACGCGCTGGAGCAGGAGGAGACGCCGCTGTGACGCCACAGGCGGGAAGGGACCGCGCGCCAGAGCTGGCCGCTCGCGCCCGTCCCCACCGTGGCCCCGAAAGCGTGGCTCGCCCAGAACGGGTTTGCAGGCGGGAAACCAGCCCTGACAGCTCCGGGCCCCTCCCTGCCCCGCGCCCGACCCGGGGCCCGCGAGCGCCGTTTCCAGGCCCTGCCGGGTCTTTGAGCTGCGGGTGAAGTGGCGGAACGTCTTCCGTCTGCTCAGCGCTTGCGGCTTAGACTCCCGGAGCCGGCACCCGCTCCGTGTCCCTCCCAGGTTCCGTCCTGCCCGCGACGGGTCTCGGTGGCGGCCCTGGGCACCGCCGGGCCCCACAGACCGGGTGTCCGGCCTGACCTGTCGTCCCTGGCGCGGAGGTCGCCCGGGGTGCCCGGCTGGGTGACACGTGGCCTGGCTGGCGGCACTCGCCGAGAATCACGGCCGGTCCTTAAGTGGCCGCCCTGGCCCCGTTGACACAGCAGGGAGCGCCGAGGGGGAATGGAGGTGCCCGGGGCACCCCCCAGGCTCAGGCCCTCCTGGGAAGACCTGCTGAGACGCTGGGCCTGCCCGGACCCTCCCCACCCCCTCCAGCGCCCCGGGCCGGTCCTGGTCCTCCGCAGGGACACCAGCTTCCAGCCTGAGTCCTGGGAGGCGGAGCCGGTGCTGAGCCGGGAGGGGCTCCGAGTCCACGCATCCCTCAGGCGGCAAGTCCCCAGGGTCCAACCTGCCTGACCTGGCTTTGATGAGGGCGGTGGAGGTGGGACATTCCACAGGCCGACCCGCGGCTCCTTGCTCAGGAAAATTCAGTGCTGACAGTCACCAGGAAGGCGGCGCCCTTAGAGCTTCACGTTGCTTGACTATGGCACGCTGGTGCGAAGAGTCCGTTTCCCACTGGTGACCTCGTACCGCTGTGAAAAAGGGAAGCGTCGCCACACGGAAGCCTCCGTGACCCCAGCTTCGGAGCAGCTCTCACCTCACTGCAGCCACTCTGTTGTGTGAACCAGTGGCTCAGCCACCCACATCAGGCGCAGCGACTTTCAGGGTTCATTGGTCGTTCCCCACACTCTGCAGCCATTTCAATCAACTGAGCACAAAATCCAGCCATTCTGTATGCAGCAAGGCCTGCCCAGTCGGTGACCCTGCTGGACAGAGCTGAGGCCGTCCCGGGTCCCTGTTCACCAGAGCAGCCTGGGGCCTGGCCTCCCCGGCACGAGTGGGTGCTCTGTGAGGCCCCCAGTTTGTCCCGCCTGCACCGCCGAGAGGTCTCTGGACGGCCAAAGAGCAAAGCTACCTTCCAAGTGCCTATCCTAGCCTGGGAGAACAGCAGGAGGTCGTGCGGCCCACGGCGCAGCGTGCGGTGACTGGGCACAGAACAGCTCCCCTGGACCCCTGCTTGGGCCTGCATCTGACTCCCGGCTGCAGAGTCAGAAGCTGAGTCCAGGTAACTAACTGCTCGGCCACTCCTGGTCGCTCCTCCCTGGACACCAAAGTCAGCAAAGACGCCGCCGTAATCACCGCCAGCCTACAGTGTGGTGAACACAACACTTACCAACACCTCCTGGAGGTCAGTCTTCAGCACCCGGGTGGGCAGGCAGCTTTTCTGTGTTTATGAGAACCGCACAGGCTTAAGCACAAACGTGGAACCAGAGTTCCAGGTGAGGAAACCTCACTCACAGAAGCTCAGACCACACCCCACCAGGTAACGTGGCGCGCCCGGGCTGTGGGTGCCAGGAACGAGGGCTAGGGACACGTCATGAGTGGGAATCCCCATGTTCCTGTCGCTACTGTAAAACAAGGTAAACAGTCTTATGAATGTATTTCCTTAGGAAAACTGTTGTAAAGACTTTTACTAGGAAGGAGTCTATTTATTTAATACTGAACTTTGGCCTCCTCTGATAGGAATTTAGGAAATCATTATTTCTCACTTCTGTATTTTCTCAAAAATAATTTTGTTACAGAGTTGAATACACTGTGTGCTACTGATCCATTGTGAAAGCAAAGAATTTCATCAGAACATTTCAAATTACAAGTGTGAAAATTGTGCATAATTTTGCAATTGTAATATTAATTGAACTTTGTGTAATTCTAATCACAAAATGACGTGCCTTAAATGCCCTCCAGTTGTGGGATGGCAGTGTCCGGGCAGGGAGGGCCCATCACCAAACCCTGAACCATTGCTAGACCACTTCTATTAAAAACATTTCAAGGCATTTTGGGTGCAAACTTCGTTTATAAATGAGAAATCATCTACCTAGGAAAATATAAGGAGCAGTCTCCTGTAGGCGGATATCACTTTGCCAAAAATTAACACTGAGACAGGTGTGTGTGTGTGTGCGTGCGTGCTGTTGCTGCCCTTCCTAGCGGCTGTGGGAGGACTCCTGGAGCTGAGCACGCCCCCCCCCCCCCCCCCGTGCAGACTGATGGGGTCAGAGCACCCTGGGGAGGGCGGGAGGGAGCAGCCAAGGCAGAGGCTGGGATTGGGACACTGTGCTCACCCAGGCCTGAGCAGAATGAGGTGCCTGAGATGCTCCAGCAGCCTAGAGCAGGTGGGCCTGGGGCTGGAGAGAGGTGGGCTGAGAGTCTACAGCCTGGATGGCTTGGCCCCTCTGGGGGTGGGGGCAGCCAGCAGCCCTCAAGTGGGAGCCTGCTGCCTGCCAGTTTCCTCTGGACAAAAAGGAACCCTATGTGCCTGGGCCACAGGTTTTAGGGGGTGATCTTACAGCAGCTGAGACTGCAGTCAGCAGACGTGGGGGGCTGGGTCCGTGAACAGCAGCAGATCCTCATCGTTAAAGAGATGTGGGAGCCCCTCACTGTCTGGAGCCCCCCCTCCACCACCAGTAAGAGGAGATCAAGGAACTGCCCTAACTTGAAAGATGCCCTTTCAACCAAGGGGCCACATGGCCTGGAGGTCACACGGGGTGGAAGGGGCGCGGGTCCCAGGATGAGCTGAGGGCTGTGCGGGGTGTAAGGGGCAAGGGTCTCAGGATGCGCTGAGGGCGGAACGAGGTGGGAGGGGGCGGGTCCCAGGATGCGCTGAGGGCCGAACGCGGTGGGAGGGGGCGGGTCCCAGGATGCGCTGAGGGCCGAACGCGGTGAAAGGGGCGAGGGCCCCAGGATGCGCTGAGGGCTGAACGTGGTGGAAGGGGGCGGGTCCCGTGGATGCGCTGAGGGCCGAACGCGGTGGGAGGGGGCGGGTCCCGTGGATGCGCCGAGGACTGAACGCAGTGGAAGGGGGTGGGTCCTGTGGATGCGCTGCAGCCCACCAGCCCTACCTGTGCATCCACTTCCCCAAGGCCACTTTGCAGCCAGATGCTCCTGCGTAGGCAGCAGGCACCAGCCTTTGGTTTCGCCACTCACTGCCCTCCTGCTAGGAGGTGGCTACAGGCCTTCGTCCAGGCGTCCTGCAGTGTGTGGGGTGGAGACAGCCCTCCCCTGTGTCAGGATGGACACCCACTGCCCAGGCACCAAACATGGCCTCGGCCAGAGCCACCCCAGAGCCTGCCCACACGTCCTACTTCCCAAACCATGCTCATCAGTCAGTGGTCCCAGAACTCACCGTCTGGTTTCAGTCCGGCCTCGAGGCCGAGTAGCCAAATGCTTCATTCACTGCCATTGCAGGTGCCCCTAAAGTGGATGTGACCAGTGACCGTGGGGCCCAGCAGTGACCCTCACACAGAATCAGAGCAAAACAGCAGTGAGGGCTGCACACTCATGACCGTTCACCCTGGGCACGCATTCCAGAAGTAACGAGAATTCCCTCAGTGGGAAAACAGACGCCTTTTCATTCTTATAAGGGGCAATCCGTAATGACTGCAAACACGAATTTTATTCATCCACATGCATTTACTGAGCACTCACTGTAAGCCAGGCGTATTCACGGCCTGCTGCTGAGCTGGGAGCTGGATTAAGAGGCACACGGGGCACTGGGGGATGGTGTGCCCGCTGGATGGCCTGGGCAGAGCACCCGCTTCTGAGCCCTGATGCTCCTAAGAGCTGCTTCTATGTCTCAGTTATTTAACTCCCCTTAAGTTTTGATTCTTTCAAAAAGAAGTCCCACTTGTAAATTTTTCACACCTTGTGAAGATGAAATAAAAGCAAAATGTCAACTCTGCCATCTCGAAAATGTATCGAGAGCAAACAAAGCACCTTCACCACGGGGCCCACGGGCACAGACCACAGGGCCCACGGGGACAGACCACAGGGCCCATGGGGACAGATGGGCCCACGGACACCCCCACCCCTTCCAGCCGTGAGTCCCTAGGGTTGAGACAAGGATGGAGGGAACGAGGCGCTGTGTACACAGGGGAGCGGAGGAATGAAGGTAAAACGCCTCACTGAACCGAGACAATTCTTCTCTGTAAACCGAGAGAGCACAGGACTCTGCCATCTGAGCACCAGGACCAAGGGCTCCCTGCTCATCCTGGAATAACTCCCTTCTTCTTTTTATTGCGATGGAATCTCACTCCGTCGCCCAAGCTGGAGCGCAGTGGTGCGATCTTGGTTCACTGCAACGTCCGCCTTCTGGGTTCAAGCAATTCTCTTGCCTCAGCCTCCCAAGTAGCTGGAATTACAGGCATGCACCACCACACCGGGCTAATACTGTACTTTTAGTAAAGATGGGGTTTCGACATGTTGACCAGACTGGTTTCAAACTCCTGATCTCAAATGATCCACCCACTTCAGCCTCTCAAATTGCTGGGATTACAGGTGTGAGCCACGACACCCAGCCTCGGGGGTAACTCCCTTAATTAGCTTTGGATGAAATTAAAGACTAACGTACCATCGAAGGCAGATGCTGTAGAGAGACGGATACATTTTGGAAAAGAGAATTTAAAGAGTCCGTATCAGGAAAAGCATGATTCAGAGGTCTTGAAAATGTACTCCAAGGAAATATTCACTTTTACCAAAATTTACACTCCTGCCATTGCTCATCCACCAGGCATGGCTGACCTAGCTGGCACCACCCAGTGCCAGAGGTCTGCTCACCTGGGGGTGGGGACAGGGCTTGCTGGGCGCAGCAGGTGAGTGTCTCACCTCTCAAAGGACCCAAGGAGTGAGTCTGGGATGTCAGAAGGGGACAAGGAGGCTGAGGGAAGACTTTTACTTCCGTAATTGACAGTTCCTGGGCAATGCTGGATCAGTAGTCAGGAAACCTTAACTGGAAAGAGAGTGCGTGGCGTTTTCATTTCTCTGAGGAAGCAGAGAGACTTTAATTAGCTGACAGAGTTCCGAGTACTTACAGCAGGTGGGGTGCAGTGAAGGTCCAGGGAGGAGGGAGGGCACGGAGGTACATGTCCCCTGCGCCCCCCGCACCTTCAACAACGGCAATAAGCACGCGAGACAGGCTGTGCACCCAGGGCTTTTACAGCAGAACGAGGGGCCTCTGCACGCGGCTCACTCCACACGTACCCAGTGCATCACCGGGCGCCTAAGGACAGGCCTGCAGCTGAAACCAGCATGCGTGGCCAAGGAGAGCAAGTGGCTTTACTGCGATTCTGAGGGCAGGGACAGGGCTGCAGAGGGGTGAAGGCCAGGCTGGCGGAGGCTGTGGCATTTCTGAGGATGGAGACAGGGCTGTGGAGGGCGCGCAGGGTGTGGCTTTACTGTGTTTCTGAGGGTGGGGCCTGGGACTGTGGAGGGCAAAAGCCAGGCCAGTGGAGGCTACTTGAGCAGCTTGGCCACGTTCAGGCTGGGCACCACGATGTCCTTGAAGAGGGGCATGTAGCTGGGGCTGGCCTGTGCTGGGCCCTGCTCCAGGGTCTCCATGATGGTCTGCTTCATGTCGCGGCTGGTGTCCCCGCGCACAGCCAGCAGTGCACCGATGTGGTCGTCCCTGGGGATGGGGAGACGTCGGCCCGCGCCCACTTAGCACCCCCATGATGCGCCACGCTACTGGGCGCTCACAGCCTCACCACCCAGCCCACAGAAGGCAGTGGGTGAGGACAGCTGCAGACAGATGGCACCTTTCCTCTTCAGGGGAGACAAGCCCACGTTTTCATCTTACTCTGTCTTTGCTCAGAAAGCTTTTTCAACATCGATTTTATAAGTCTTTGTTCTAGCCCAACCAGAGCAGAGACCCTGGAGAGCTCAGGACCCCGCTCTCCATGTTTAAACAGAAATGGCAGCAAGATGATGGGGCGGAAGTGGGCAGCTGCAGCCGTGGAGGTGGCCCTGTGGAAGTGGCAGGTGCCCCGGAACAGGGGCTGCAAAAGCCACCTGGGGCCTGGGGCCAGGATGGCAGGTGGGGGCATGTATGGGCCCCCTTCCCTGGGGCCTGGAGCCAGCATGGCAGGTGGGGGCATGTATGGGTCCCCTTCCCTGGAGCTCGTGGCCAGCATGGCAGGTGGGGGCATGTATGGGCCCCCTTCCCTGGAGCTCGTGGCCAGCATGGCAGGTGGGGGCATGTATGGGCCCCCTTCCCTGGAGCTCGTGGCCAGCATGGCAGGTGGGGGCATGTATGGGCCCCCTTCCCTGGGACCAGCATGGTGGTTGAGGGTGTGCTGTGGGTCCCCTTCCCTGGGACCAGCATGGCAGGTGGGGGCATGTATGGGCCCCCTTCCCTGGTGCCTGGGGCCAGGATGGCAGGTGGGGGCATGTATGGGCCCCCTTCCCTGGGGCCTGGGGCCAGCATGGCAGGTGGGGGCATGTATGGGCCCTCTTCCCTGGGCCTGGCACGGGGACTCCCTATAATCACATCCTCGGAGGGCATCCTGTCCTGTCCAAGCGGCACTTGGACCCTCCTGAGTCCACCGTAAGCACAGAGGAAACTTCCTAAACTGGCCCGGCACAGGCCAAACCTTCCCCACCAGACACAGCAGAGTCACAGCCCTGCCCCGACCGCACCACGGCCCTGCTGTCCGGCCTGGGTGTGTCCCGGAGCTCCGCCCAACCACACGCAGCCCAGGCTGGGTGGGAGGCAGCACAGGAGCGGCTCTGCTCCTCACACATGCCCCGCTGTGCTGCGCCTGAATGCCTGCCCTGCTGCAGGGCCGACCTTGTGAGCCACGATCCTCCACCCGCCCAGCGACAGGAGAAGGACCCACCATTCCACTCCAGGATTCCAAGGCAGGCGTGCATCCCTTACCTGATGTCTGGGTACTTGCTGACCAGAGTGGAGACTTCCAGGTAGAGCAGAGAAGGATCTGTCAGCTTGATCACTTCGGCCACGGCGACGATGGTGTCGCAGTACCCGTCCACGTCTTCCCCAAACCCCTGGCAGGCAGCAGGAATGTGAGGAGCCACCCTCAGCTGTCCTCCCCGCTGGAGTGGCTGGATTCTGGCTGAGCCCCTTCCTGACTGGGCACCTCCCTCTTCCCCTGACCCTCAGGATTGACGTTGGTGACGGGACAGGGGCCTGGGGTGAGCAGCCAGTCAGTGGGAGGTGACCAGCAGGGAGCTGTGGGCCGCCTGGAAGCCTGGAACCCGGCACTGCGAGTGTGTCTGCCCCCGCCCCCCCCGGTCATTGGTGTCCTAACACAAGGTCAGGCAGCATCTGGACTCAGGCTCCCCGCCGGACAAACAAGATGGACTCTGATCTCCTGGCCTAAGAGCCCCAGGGCGGAGGCTGAAATCCCTTCTCCACAGCAGCACAGGGTGACACTTACGGACGCCAGCTTCCGGAACAGGAAGCGCAGCTGCTCCGCCTCCCTGACCATCTTCTCCGCACCCTCCTTGCGCTCCTCGGGGCTCCGGAAGGAGATGCGCTTCTGCATGACGGCCCGCAGGTACTCCACCACCACACGCCGGTGTGCCTCGGCCGTCATCCTCTGCAGAGAGACACGCGGTCGGCCACAGGCCACGGCTCCCAGCGCTTCCCGGAGGCCGTGAGTCCATTCCTCCTTGCCCTGCCACGGCTGTGGGCATCTCACCACAAAGGAGGAGCGGGGGCCCAGTGGGGGAACAGTGACCACGACTGGGACCCTGCAGCAGGCCAGCTCCAGGCCCAGCAGGACGGCGTGAGTCACTGGCCGCACAGCAGCACCCGGCCCACAGACAGGGCCGGTGTTGGTGGCTGCTGCCGCCTTTGAGGAGGACCTCAGTACCTGGAACGCTGGCAGGCACTTTGGAGGAAAGAGAACCTGGTCCTGCAGGACGGAGGGTCTGCCCCGGGGCAGCATGGAGCGAGAGGAAGGGCAAGAAGCTAAGATGGGTCACGAGGGCCTGTCCAGGAACCACGGCTCCCTCCACCTCAAGTGGGCACCACAGAGCCCCGAACCAGGGAGGCAGCGTCCGCAGGCCTCTTGCCTCCCTTAGGCTGACAGGACAAGAGACTGTTCATTTTCACGGAGGCACTCGCTGGATGCTGAATTCGGAGCAGGGTGCGAGCTGAGCCCTAGTGTGAAGGTGACTGGGGACTAGGGTCCCAGCTTCTTACCTTCTTGTACAGCTTTTTAATTTTGGCGAAGTCGTTGAAATAGTCCTCCACGGTGACACAGATAATGTCGACAGCGTTCGATCCTAAGAGCCATTTCTTTGTCATCAGTTCATTCAGATGTTGCTGAAAAGCACAAACAGATCGTAGAACTCACCCCCTCAACGTCCCACGAGGTTGAGTGCGCGCGTCGGGAGGCACTTCCGAGCGTCTTCCAACTGCTTTTGCAATGACAACAGCACGTGCACTCAGGTAAAAGTTCGATTATATAACAGGAGATTTATACTACCATTTCTGTGACGGCTTCACAAAATGACGTGTTGAAGATGGAAGCATCTGTGCGTGGACGCATTCTACCTTTAATGGCTATACACTTACCACATTTCTTTGCCCAATTCTCTGATGGACATTTAAGTTTTTTTCACATGTTGCAATGATAATGCAACAGTGAATCTGTATAATTCTGACGAAATTCCTGAGAGTTAACTTTTTCAGTAAAAAAGTATAAAAATTAAAGCTCCTATGGTTGTAATGCCAAACTGCCCTCCAAAACCCAAACCGGTTTGGGCCGACACGGAATACAAAAAGCCCCTTTCTCCCGCAGCCTCCACAGCCCCGAGGCACCGTGTCCCTGGTTCCGCCGTCCGCTGAGTGGCAGACCCTGTTCAGCCGTCATTCTTTGGAGATAAGATTGGGTATCTGGTTTCATTTGAGGACACTGGTGTTGCTGTTTCTGTGAAGTGGCCGTTCATGTCCTTTGTCCATTTTTCTATATATTCTTTTTAAATTTTGAAATAATTTCAAATGTAAATATTTCCTTCTTGCTAAGTTATTTTGTGAAAAGTACAAGTGTCTGCCACTTTGGTGACACTTCCAAGCGCATTTCTGTTCTCCTGCACAACCAGAGGCTGATGGAGCAGCAGCCAGTCCCACCCGCCATCCCAGGAACCTTTCCAGCAGGACCCCCAGACGGCCATGGCCTTATTTTTAAAATATATTCTGATTTCTGCCAATACATCTAAATCATGCTAAACCATCTTTATATTTCTGAAATAATCCCTGTACTTCATGGTATGTTTTGCCTTTGATACACTGTTAAATTCATTTTATTACTGATTTTTGTTTGTGTGTGTGTGTGTGTGTGTGTCTGTATCCAAAAGCAAACAGATCTATGTGAGGTGGTGTGTGTGTATGTGTCGCGCGTGCACTCTCAGTTGGGCTTTTTGACAGGTCCCTACATATTTGTTTCTATTTTGTAACCCACTAAATTGTCTGATGTCTTTAATACTTACTGGATGAATCTACTGAGTTGTGTGCCTAAGAAGGACCCTGCATCACAGGAAGCAGGCAGCGTCATGGAAAACGGAGGTGCTTAAGTGACTTAACCTGAATGCAAGAACACAGCCCAGCTCCCGGGATGGCGTCCACATGGTACGGTTTATAGCCCATGCCCAGAGGGCAGTGAGGAAGCCCCATGCATCGGCCCCAGAAACGGCAGGAGGAAAGAGCCAGGCACACCTCCAGGTCCAGGAAGACCTCCTCCAGCAAGCCACTGCAGCCCTCCTTCGCGATGGCGTCTAAAATCCCGTCCATGTTTGGCTGGCTCAGAGACACGCCCTCTTCCACTTCATTCTTTAAATACTTTCTTTTTAAACTGACTATGGATTCTCTGCAAGGAAACAGTTCAGGTTCGACACAGCAGCTGGGCCCGCCCCCTCCGCCGTCCTCCCGCCGGGCGCAGCCGCTCACTTGAAGGTCTGGCAGTTGTTGATGATGGCGATCATGTACTGAACGTAGCACTGCGGGTGCTGCCGATTCCGCAGGTGCTCTTCTTTATACAGCTGCGCTTCGTCTTTGTATCTGAGGACAGACAGACCCCAGTCAGACAGCACCAAGGCCAACGCCAGGCCGACGTCGTGCCTGGCCTGAAATTTCACATCACTACCGTCTGACCCAACGAGCCTCTAAAAATAAAACCATCTTTAGATGATCCACACTAATAGAAGGACAGAGAGGTCGATCACTTTAAATGGGTTATTAAAAATAACTTCACCTGAGGCTTTAGAATATGGCTCACTAGGCGGCTGAGGCAGGAGGACCGCTGAGCCCAGGAGTGAGCGAGGGAGCACCACTGCGCCCCAGCATGGGCAACCTCATGAGACCTTGTCTCTTAAAAATAATTAAAAAACATAAAAATGTTGAGGAGTTGATAAAAAATAACTGAAAAAAGAAAAAAAATACGGTTCAGAGGCTGACTGTAAAAATATACAACATATTTGTGAGGAATCGGAAAAGCATTATTTATTTACTGTACAATTCACCTGGAAACTCACAGTGTCAGGAACGTCATCACACGGCAGGGAAAATGTCCCTCTCAGACACTGAGTAATCCAATTAAAAACAGACACTTGAAATCTCAGGAACACAACCTGCTGCAAGAGCAACACACTCTGGTTTTAAACTGACTGTGGAGAGTCTCAAGCACATTTGCAGGTGAAGCAATTGTACAATAAAAACCGGTTCTAGTCCAAGAGATGTTAAGGAAGGAGCAAAGTGAAAACTGGCAATTAAAGGGAAGTAACTTCGCATTTCTGTCCAAAGTGTGGTTCAGGTAATCGAAAAGCTGAGGGTGACCAGGAAACATTCTCTTTATAGAAGAATCTAACCTCATAAATGACACTGACCTCTGAAGAAACAAACTCTCAGGCCAAAAGTCCCATGGACAGACAGCCTATAGGGACTTGGCCATGACCCCTGTGGATGGAAGGCCAGTGGGGGTGACCCCTGTGGACGGACGGCCAGTGGAGACTCAGCTGGGACCCCTGTGGGTACACGGCCAATGGGAACTCGGCTAAGACTTGGCCTAGGAACTTGGCTAAGACCTCCATGGATGGAGGGCCAGTGGAGACTCAGCTGTGGATGGAGGGCCAGTGGGGACTTGGACATGATCCCATGGAGATGGCAGAGGGAACTCTGAGTGGGTGGCGTGGCTGTAGTACCTAGGCCCCAGGGCAGGACCTCTGGCTGCCACTTCTCCTGATGTGCCACATTGTGGCAGCACACTTGCCAGTAAGTGGGATCCAAGCCTGCAGAGCCAACGTCTGGCTTGGGGCTGACGGCAGACTGAGGACGAGGACGAGGGACGTCTCTCTACAGAGATCTACAGGCCAGCAGCTTACGAGGGAAGGGCTCTTCTACTGAACCAGAGGCCTAGAAACCCTAAGCCCTCATGCAATGCAGTCCAATCTGAGTGACAACTGTCAAAAGACATACTTGAGATAAAACCCAAATGCAGACTCGGTATCGGATGACCCCATGGAGTCACTGTGCACGTGCCTCTGACTTGATGGCACGGCAGCAGCTGGAGAGGGTCGTGGAGACCACGCCATAGTGCCTGGGGTTTGCCTTAAGGTGCTTCAGCAGAGAGCGAGCAGAATGGGCAGGGGAGAACAGATGAGGCAAGTGGGCTTTAGAGGGGACAGCTTGTGGACTGCACGGTGGATGAACACAGTTTTTTAAACCATTTTTTCCATATCTGTACAGGTTTGAAAATCATCATAAAAAACTCATGACGAGGGGGACAGGCCAGGTCATGGCCGCCTGGAACCCTTCCGCCAAGGGCACCCCCCTCACTGCGAAGCGAGCACCGTACCGGAGTCGCCATCCCCACCCCGAGGAAGTTCAGAACAGGCAACAGAAGCCTGACTCCAACAGAGTTGGCATCATCCGGCACATCACTAAGGACATCACAGCCACATCACAACCCATAGCTCTGGGAGCCCAAGGGGGCATGTGGTCCACTCCAGGGCAGATGGCGCAAAAGCTCCGCTCCATCCCTTTGCATTTCTAAAGAACACAAGGAGGAGACGTGGGAATCCACAGGCTTTTTTTTTTTAAATAATAAGCATAGTAGGATCAAGACATTTTTGCTTTTAATGTTTAAAAACGTTCAATTTGTAAATTAGAACACTGGCAAAAAGACATACCTGCTTAGGAAGGAATTCATTTGCTGAAGACACAAAACTAGTACCTTTGTTTTCAAATCTTCACTTATCTGAGCAGCAACTTGAAGATTCTGTTCAAACATCTGAAAATCGGAGAACTTATGAATTCTGATGTAATTTACAGGAGTATCCTAAAAGTACAAGTTTCCTGCTATACAAACCCCGGCTGCTAACTGGCAGTTAGGATAATCCAGGTTCCAAAAAAAAAATGAAACCACTTGAATAAGAACAAAGTTAGTTTAAAAAACAAACAAACAACTTTCTCACCTAGGAGAGTACCAAGCGAATCATTTCTGAATTACACGCACACTGGTTTCTCCCAAGGGGGCTGCGTCTGTCCTCACCCACGTGACCGAAGTTGTAATGTGTGGAGTGAGGCCTCGCAGGGAGATGGGGCCCTCAGACACCTGACTCACCTTCATGATGCAGATGTCCTAAGAATCTGGACTTGGGGGAGCCAGGCCCTGCCACGAGCTGGACACAGGCAGAGGAAGGGCGCGGGGGCAGAGCTCACTGGGCTCTCCTCACACAGTTTCTCATGGCATCCAATTCCAAACAGAGGAAAGGGTGTGGAACGGCCTGTCAGTAACTAATGGTGTCATTCAGACAGAAATATCTCCCGGCAACCCTCAGCCCTGCCTGAGTGAGGATTCCAACACAACTGTGCTCCAACCCTCAGCAAGGCCACTCAAATTAGAAACAATGCGTCAAAAGAAAGAAGCAGGATAAACAGGACACGGGTAGGCGGCCGGGCACTGGAAAGTGAATCCATGAAAAGAACATACGTGGCTGTAACACCTAGAGGGGTTCGGGGGTGGGAAAGTGAACCCGTGGTAAGAACACACGTGGGTGTCACACCTAGTGAGGCTCGGACACTGGAAAGTGAACCCGTGGTAAGAACACACGTGGGTGTTAACACTTAGAACCCTGACCGATGAACAGGAACACAACTTAGAAAGCTAACAGATGCCTTGAACCGGGAGAGGGAGCGTACAGTGAGCTGAACTTGAACCAGGAGAGGGAGCGTACAGTGAGCTGAACTTGAACCAGGAGAGGGAGCGTGCAGTGAGCTGAACCTGAACCGGGAGAGGGAGCGTGCAGTGAGCTGAACCTGAACCGGGAGAGGGAGCGTGCAGTGAGCTGAACCTGAACCGGGAGAGGGACCGTGCCGTGAGCTGAACCTGAACCGGGAGAGGGAGCGTGCCGTGAGCTGAACCTGAACCGTGAGAGGGAGCGTGCCGTGAGCTGAACCTGAACCGGGAGAGGGAGCGTGCAGTGAGCTGAACGTGAACCGGGAGAGGGAGCGTGCCGTGAGCTGAACCTGAACCGTGAGAGGGAGCGTGCCGTGAGCTGAACCTGAACCGGGAGAGGGAGCGTGCAGTGAGCTGAACCTGAACCGGGAGAGGGAGCGTGCCGTGAGCTGAACCTGAACCGGGAGAGGGAGCGTGCCGTGAGCTGAACCTGAACCGGGAGAGGGAGCGTGCCGTGAGCTGAACCTGAACCGGAGAGGGAGCATGCCGTGAGCTGAACTTGTGCTGGTGCACTTCAGCCTGGGCAATGGAGCGAGACTCAGTCTCAAAAAAAAAAAAAAAGAAGCTAATGGATGCTCCCCAAATCCACCTGTGTAGACCCAATCATGTGCCATTTTTATGACAAATCCTGGACATCAACCAACAAACTCTCATTTGAAAGTCACACATAAATACCCTATCATTAGGCTCTAGTCCAAACCCATACAGTCCAGGTCAGAAAAGTAAAGGGGCCTTGGGCGAAACTGTTTGGTAAGTAGGATCCAAGGTTTCTGCAGCTCCAGAAGGAGAGACCAAGAGAGGAGGCGACTTAGACGCTCCAGGGAGGGCTCTCAATACGTTCCCTACACTCTGTGGATAAGGATCCCGGTATCTGTGTCATTCTGTAGAACCCACGGTCCCGCTATCCACCTAGGAAATGGAGCTGTGTCAATCCCCCGCAGGTGGTACCTGGAAGACAATGGCAGGGAGTGTGGTCTGGTAGTACCCGTCCTGGTCGGCTTCCGGCTCCGTCTCTTTCACCCAGTCTTTTTTGTCTGTCTCCAGCGCTTTCCGCAGCCAGGCAATGATGTTTGACTAAAGGAAATTGAGCATCATGAAGAAGAGGGGAAGGGAGGGGAGGGGAGGGGAGGGGAGGGGAGGGGAGAGGAGGGGAAGGGGGAGGGAAGAGGAGGGGGAGGGGAAGGGGGGGAGGGGAGGGGGTGAAGGGAGGGGAAGGGGGAGGGGTGAAGGGAGGGGAAGAGGGAGGGGTGAAGGGAGGGGAAGAGGGAGGGGAGGAGGGGGGAGAAAAGGGGAGGGGGGAGGGGAGGAGAGGAGGGGAGAGGGAGAGGGAAGGGGAAGGGGGAGGAGAGGGGAGGGAGAGGGGAGGGGGAGGGGAGGGGAAGGGGAGGAGAGGGGGGAGGAGAGGGGAGCGGGGAGGAGAGGGGAGGGCAGGAGTGAAGGGAGGGGAAGGGGAGGGGTGAAGGGAGGGGAAGAGGGAGGGGAGGAGGGGGGAGAAAAGGGGAGGGGGGAGGGGAGGAGAGGAGGGGAGAGGGAGAGGGAAGGGGAAGGGGGAGGAGAGGGGAGGGGGAGGGGAGGGGAAGGGGAGGAGACGGGGGAGGAGAGGGGAGCGGGGAGGAGAGGGGAGGGCAGGAGTGAAGGGAGGGGAAGGGGAGGGGTGAAGGGAGGGGAAGAGGGAGGGGAGGAGGGGGGAGAAAAGGGGAGGGTGGAGGGGAGGAGAGGAGGGGAGAGGGGGAGGGAAGGGAAAGGGGGAGGAGAGGGGAGGGGGAGGGGAAGGGGAGGAGAGGGGGGAGGAGAGGGGAGCGGGGAGGAGAGGGGAGGGCAGGGGTGAAGGGAGGGGAAGGGGAGGGGTGAAGGGAGGGGAAGAGGGAGGGGAGGAGGAGGAAAAAAGGGGAGGGGGGAGGGGAGGAGAGGAGGGGAGAGGGGGAGGGAAGGGGAAGGGGGAGGAGAGGGCAGGGGGAGGGGAGGGGAAGGGGGAGGAGAGGGGGGAGGAGAGGGGAGCGGGGAGGAGAGGGGAGGGCAGGGGTGAAGGGAGGGGAAGGGGGAGGGGAGTAATTTGCAAACGAGGACTCCAGAGCAGGGATCCTGAGCCACCCCCATGGAAGGCAGTGCCCACAGCAGGCTGCCCGGATGTAACTGGAACCCTTGGTACAGATAAAGAGGGAGAAGAAACTAGACACTCTTTTGGCCACACCTCATGCTGGAGGACAAGGCTGTTGAGTCCCAAATGTAGAGAATGAGGCCGACCAGGTCCAGTCAGCCTGGGCAGGCCTGTTCCCTGTTCCCAGACTCAGCAACCTCAGCAGCTCACATCCCAGGAGAAGGCAGCGCTCCCTCCCCAGCTCCTGAGGACACCCTGGCATTCCGGGACAATGCTGCTTTGCTGTGTGGGTGCACCCCTGTCTAAGTGGCAGACCCTGCTGACCTCCTCCTCTCAACCGGACTTGCCCTTTGGTCCTTGACTGACCCCCCGACCCTGGGACTCAGAGCCGAAGACTGGCAGGTGCCACCATGCATGGTTCAGACGTCCTGGGCCCTGGCCGGCCTGCAGAGGATGGCACAGGCTCATGCCTCCAGCAGGGACAACCTTCGGATCCAGGCCCAGAGAAGGGGCATTCTCCTCCACTAGCAAACGGAGCAGCTGAGCAACGCTAGGACCTGGACCCTAGGAAGTCCAGGCTAAGGCATGTCTCACCCTGCCTGCCACGTGCTGCCAAGCCCATTTACTCACATAACCAGCACGGCGGCCTGTGGCGCGCGGGCCGGCCCTACTCACGGTGAGCGTGGACATGCCAAGCCCGTTTACTCACGGTGAGCGTGGACATGTACGTGTCAAGCAGCTCAGACACCACGTGTGGGGAAAGCAGAGGCTCCAGGGTGCCGACGTCCACTTCCGGGGCCAGCTCTACGTTCCTCATCATCTCCGTGCTACAGCAGAACAGGAACATGAGTGACAAACCATGACGGACACAGAAGAGCATGCCCAAGTGCGTCGAGGCGGCTTCTCCTGACCCACGAATGTCCACCCGCCACCCACCCCAGAGACCTCTTGGTCACAGCTGGTCCATGGCTCAGGGGAAAGTGCAGGGCAGGGGGCCGAGGGCTTTGGGGCCTCCATGGCTTCCCCCACCCCCGGCTCCAAGACCACGTGAGTCCCTCCAACCCCAGCCTCACCCTGCTGCGCCAGCTTCACAAGGTGCTGGGGTTCAAATGCGTTAGAGCCTTCCCCGTGGGGAAGACGTGTGTTCTGTTCACCGCGCCTCCAGAGCCAAGGCAGGGCCTGGCAAACAGGGCGCTGAATAAACTGACGTGCTCAGTCAAAACGATGACAAGCACAGCCGGCCTCCACAGCCATGGACTCAACCAACCACAGACTGAGAATATTCAGGAAGAACAACGATAAAAAATAGTAAAAATTTCAAAAATGATAGTACAACAACTATTTTCACAGCATTTACACTGTATTCCGTTTTCTGAGTAATCTGGAAACGATTTAAAGTATGGAGGAAACAGTGCCAGGTTACATGCCAGCACCACACCCTTTCTTGTATCAAAGGGACCTGAGCTTCAGAGGATGCTGGTATCCACGGGGGTCCTGGAACCCATCCCCCTTGAGCGTGGAGGGCAGCTGTGCTGTAATCGGGAAACAAGGCACTGAGGTCAGCATCAGCACGCTCTGCAGAGGACGGTGATGGAACGCAGAATACAGGACGTTACTGACAAAAACAGGCAAAACCAGGTCCCGTCTGCTGTCCAGGTGGCAGGAAACAGCCCTGCATTTCAGGAAGCGTTTTCATTAAAAAGCTAGTATCTGCGTATGAGGTTGGGTTCTTTAAAGTCTAAGGTCTGACCACTCAGAAAATTCACACGCCTCGTGCTGTGTTCCCCAAATACGCTCTCAGAGTGACACGGAATAAGAAGAGAGGACAGGAAGGCTGTCACAGCCTCCTCTGTGTTTTTCACCTGTTTTTCTGGGGCACCAAGCAGCCTCAGCTGGCCCTCTCTTAGGTTAAGGGCCATTCCACTATCTAAAAGAAATCTGAGAGCTTCCTGAATGAAAAAGTGCTTCCTAAAATTCTGCATTTTAAAAGAATTTTATTTAATCTGGATTATTGCCCAAGAACCTCAATTCCACGTGTGAATGTTTCTAGTGACCACCTCAACCTTAGCTGAGAGAGGCCGGGGCAACAGAACTCATGAGACCAGCATGAAGCTGTCGGAGAATCTCCGAGGACAGAAAAACACAACGCGGAAAGACAAAACCAAGACACAATCTGTGCAAGGTGCACACACGCACAGCCCGGTCTAGTGGCCACAGCCCGGCAAGGGCCCAGGGACGGGATTGGAATCCAGCTTCCCACTGGCTTGCCGTGTGACCTGGGCACATTCTCCATCCCCTGCCTCCTGCTTCATGGGGCTGCTGACACGCGCCAGGCACGGCGGCCACGAGGATTAGCAGTCGCAGGGGAGGTGAGCCCAGGGCTGTGCACGAAGAGGCCTGGTGGCTGTTCTCTGCAGGGCTTCCTTTCTCTTCTGTGTTTCAGTACTAAAATGCAAATTCTCTATGACAAACAGCTACCAGTAAACAAACAAAACACACAAAAATACACCTTACTGCTAAAAAAAAATCAGGTTTATTTAATTTCTTCACGGCAGTGACAAGATGGGCAAGAAAAAAAGAGAAGAAATTCCAAAACATTACTTAATATTGTTTTGCATTCATGTTGGAAAATTAAATTTTCATTTCAGCTACCTAATCCTAAAGGACTTCGGAATAACCCCACCACTGCACCATTTTCAAACACTACTTCAAATTAATCTGTGCAGAGTGCTTCATGTTCCCTTAAGTGAAGTGACGAAGTCTAGTGCTACGATACAAAAAGGAGGATGGAGTTTTCTAGAACTATCTAGACTTGTAACTGTTCATTTTTGGAAGATTAACTGCTATAGCATATTCATGAAAAGAAACCAAACCCTGCTTGCGGGAACCTGGGCGGGTGGCGGGGTGATGTGGTGGTCTCCTCTCCAGCTGGGTGGCCATGCACCAGTCCCAGCCCTGCCTGGGACCACGTGTCCTCACCTATAAAACGGGTAACGACACACGCACCTCAAGGTGTCACCGTGAGGAAGCAAGTCAGCACGCAGGGAGCACAGGAAACAGGCCCAGCCCGGAACTGTACCCTGTCAAGTTCCTCGGGGCTGCAGGCCAAGAGCAGGGACACCACCCAAACACAACAGCGTTCACACACCAGAGGCTGGGCGCCAGCACACGGACCACAAAGAAGACGCTCCTGGGCCAAAACCAAGGCCATGGGCATGGAGCACCTGCCCAGAGCAAAGCCCCACGGTCGGCTCTCCAGCAAGCGCCTGCTGGCCGCTCTCACACACAGCTTCCACCTAAAAGCCAGCACAGACACCAGGGTGGCTTACCTTGTGTAGGTGTTTAGGACCCACGTCAAGAGGCTCACAATCTCATTGGCTTCCAGGTCTTCCGACGCCAGCTCCTGCATCCGTGTGCTCAGGGCTTGGTGGTACATGCTCAGGAGGTTTTTGAAGATCTCATAGTGGGGAGGAAAGCACTGAACCATCAGGTTTTTGGCGACAATGAGATCATCCAGGACGTACTTCCTTATAATCTCCAGGTGGCGGACGAGCCACATCTTGTCAGACTCCCTGGTGTCTGCCTGTGTGCCCTCAATTCTGGTGGTCACAGTTCTCTCCAAGATGGTGAACATTTTCTCCTTCCAATTCTTGGGCCTCCCAGGAGGAACAAAACCAGTTTGCTTTTTCCGGTCAAGAATACGCCTGTCGATTTTTTCTTCCCTTTCAATGATCCTGACAACCGAGACCAGCAAGGTGGGGTCGCGGCGGACAGTGACCAGTGACCTCTGCAGCACCATCCACAGCTGCTTAGCCAGCTCATCAGACAGCCCCTGCGTACTGCCGAAGTAGCCGTGGATGAGGGTCATGTCACGTGTGTTCCCACTGTCCATGCGGTACTGCTCGTACATCAGCCCATCCCGGGAACACTCCAGGTCCATCAGCTTCCGGTGGGCTTGCAAGAGAGCCCCTTGTTCAATTAGGTCCTGGGTCTCCCTCACAATCTCAGGCACTAGGGGAAAGGCACAAGACAGCAGCATAAGAAACCATCTGCCAACCACCAACAACCACCACCACATAACAGGCTGCCTGCACGCAGCATTCTGGGGCGACAGCAGAGAAAAGGCACAAGATGGCAACATAAACAATCACCACCACCACCACCACCACCCACCACCTCACAGAGGTGCAAAGAGGTGAGCTGTTCATAGGCCCCTCCTCTCCTGCCACACAGTTCCAGGGAACCTAAAGGGTCAAGGTCTTCACCAGCCCCTCCATTTTTCCCCCTTTTTGAAAGCCAGATCTTTATGAATAAAGACATTCAAAAGTAACTGCATATACAGGAAGAATTAGGAAGTGACCAATGCATGAAAGGCACAGGCTCAGAAAAGACTTGCGATGACCTTTAAGTTTACACCTCAGGCCAAGCCTTGGCACAGAGAGCCTACACCGACCAAGAAACAAAAACCAGCATAAGCTTGGAGAGGAAAAAATCTGATTAAGTTATCATGTTATTTGAATTAAGTGTCCATTTTTCAGCAATAAAAAAAAATCACAAGACACACAAAGAAAGAAGAAAGTATGGCCCATTCAAAGGAAAACATAAGAAACTGTCCCTGTAAAAGATCTGATGGCAGATCTACTAGACAAAGACTTTAAAACAACTATTTAAAGATGCTTGAGGAACTAAAAGATGTGAGGAAAGAAACATGTATGAACAAAATGGAAATATCAATAATGAGACAGAAAATCCAAAAAGAAAATATGAACAGAAAGGTACAAAAAATGAAATGAAAAATTCACTAGAGGGATTCAAAGGCAGATTTGCACAGGTGCAAGAAAGAATCAGTGAATGTGAAGACAGGACAATGGGAAATATCAAGTATCAGGAAGAGAAAGAAAAAAGATTGAAGGAAACTGAACATAGCCTCAAGGACCTTGTGGACAACATCAAACAGGCTGACATATGCTTAGTAGGACTTTTAGAAGGAGAAGAGATAAATGGGCAAGACATCATTTGAAAAAGTCATAGCTCAAAACTCCTCACATTTGATGAAAGACATGGATATGAAGATCCAAGAAGCTCAATGACCTCCAAGCAAGAGGAACTCAAAGAGATCCACAGTAAGATACAACGTAATCAAACTCTTGAAAGAATTTGGAAAGGAGCAACTTATAAGAAACAAGGGCTCCTAAATAAGATTTGGAGCAGATCAGACTTCTCACCAGAAACTGGAGGCCAGAGGCAGAGGGATGACATATTCAAAGTACTAAAAGAAAAATACTGTCAACCAAGAACCTTACATCTAGCAAAACTGTCATTCAAAAGTGAGAGCGATATTAAGACATTCTCAAATTAACAAAAGCTGAAAAGCTTGTTACCACAAGATCTGCCGTGCAAGAAATGCTTCAATGAGACCCACTGGTTGAAAAGAAAGGGTTCTAGAGAGCAAGTCAAAGTCACGTGAAGAAGTAAAGGTCTCACTAAAGGCAAATCCATGGACGATCATAAAACCTAGTATTATTAAAACTTCAGTATTTAACTCATCTCTCTGTGTTCTACATGACTTAAGAGACTAATATTTTTCTGGTTAAAAGGGGCAAATAAAAAAGAAGCTAATATACTAAAAAGTAGTCTAAATGCTAGTAATACTGTCACTATGGATTCTAACTCCACATTGTTTTCTACATAATTCTTAAAAACTAATGCATTAAAGAAACAATTATTAATCTATGTTTTTGGACACACAATGTATAAAGATGTAACTCTGCGAAATGAACAACCCAAAGGGAGTGGAGATGAAGCCATACATGGACAGTTTTTGTACGTTACTGAAGTTAAGTTGATATAAACTCAAACTGAAGTGATATAATATTAGATGTTAAATGTAATCTTTATGGCAGGCACAAAGAAAATAGCTATAGAATACACACAAAAGAAACAAGAAGAGAATTAAGATGTTTACTATTAAAATAATCAAAAGATCAAAAAATGAAATGCAGAAATAAGAGACAAAAATGTCATATGGCATATAGAAAACAGCAAAATGACAGAAGTCCCTTCTTATCAGTAATCACTTACCGTAAACTCTTCAATCAACAGAGGTGGGCAAAAGTAATAAAACTGTTCAATCAAAAGAGGTGGGCAAAATGAATAAAACTCTTCAATCAAAAGAGGTGGGCAAAATTAATTAAACTCTTCAATCAAAAGAGGTGGGCAAAATTAATTAAACTGTTCAATCAAAAGAGGTGGGCAAAAGTAATAAAACTCTTCAATCAAAAGAGGTGGGCAAAATGAATAAAACTCTTCAATCAAAAGAGGTGGGCAAAATTAATTAAACTGTTCAATCAAAAGAGGTGGGCAAAATTAATTAAACTGTTCAATCAAAAGAGGTGGGCAAAATTAATTAAACTCTTCAATCAAAAGAGGTGGGCAAAATTAATTAAACTCTTCAATCAAAAGAGGTGGGCAAAATTAATTAAACTCTTCAATCAAAAGAGGTGGGCAAAATTAATTAAACTGTTCAATCAAAAGAGGTGGGCAAAATTAATTAAACTGTTCAATCAAAAGAGGTGGGCAAAAGTAATAAAACTGTTCAATCAAAAGAGGTGGGCAAAATTAATTAAACTGTTCAATCAAAAGAGGTGGGCAAAATTAATTAAACTCTTCAATCAAAAGAGGTGGGCAAAATTAATAAAACTCTTCAATCAAAAGAGGTGGGCAAAATTAATAAAACTCTTCAATCAAAAGAGGTGGGCAAAATTAATTAAACTGTTCAATCAAAAGAGGTGGGCAAAATTAATTAAACTGTTCAATCAAAAGAGGTGGGCAAAATTAATTAAACTCTTCAATCAAAAGAGGTGGGCAAAATTAATTAAACTCTTCAATCAAAAGAGGTGGGCAAAATTAATAAACCTGTTCAATCAAAAGAGGTGGGCAAAATTAATTAAACTCTTCAATCAAAAGAGGTGGGCAAAATTAATAAAACTCTTCAATCAAAAGAGGTAGACAAAATGAATAAAACTCTTCAATCAAAAGAGGTGGGCAAAATTAATTAAACTCTTCAATCAAAAGAGGTGGGCAAAATTAATTAAACTCTTCAATCAAAAGAGGTGGGCAAAATTAATTAAACTCTTCAATCAAAAGAGGTGGGCAAAATTAATTAAACTCTTCAATCAAAAGAGGTAGACAAAATGAATAAAACTCTTCAATCAAAAGAGGTGGGCAAAATTAATTAAACTCTTCAATCAAAAGAGGTGGGCAAAATTAATTAAACTCTTCAATCAAAAGAGGTGGGCAAAATTAATTAAACTCTTCAATCAAAAGAGGTGGGCAAAATTAATAAAACTCTTCAATCAAAAGAGGTAGACAAAATGAATAAAACTCTTCAATCAAAAGAGGTGGGCAAAATTAATTAAACTCTTCAATCAAAAGAGGTGGGCAAAATTAATTAAACTCTTCAATCAAAAGAGGTGGGCAAAATAGATTTTAAAAACAGAGAAAATACGATTCAATCTGCCTGTTCACCAGAGACTGCCATTAGAGCCACAGACACAAACAGGTTGAAAGTGAAAGGATGGAAAAAGATATTTCATATAAATAACAATCCTAAGAGAACAGGAGTGGTTATGCTAATAAATACAAAATAGGCTTTACATTTTAAAAACTAGTAACAAAAAGGCCATAATTATTAATAGAAGGTTCAGCAAGAAGATGTAACAATTGTAAATATTACTGCATTTACTAACAGACCATCTAAACACATGAGACAGAAACTGATGGAATGGAAAGGAAACACAGGGTTCTACAATAGCCGATGGCTTCAGTATCTGCCTCTCAATCATGGACCGAATGAGCTAAACAAGGAGAGAGAGGACTTGAGCGATGGAACGAACCACTAGACTGAACAGACACAGAAAGAACAGCCAACAACAGAACACATGCTATTCTCAAGTGCACATGGGACAACTCTTCAGGGCACACCATGTATTAGGCCTCAAATTAAGACTCAGTTTTAAAAGATAGATATCATACAAAGTATCCAAACTCAGCAGATGAAGTTAGAAATCAGTATCAGAAGGAAAACTGTAAAATTCACAAATTTGTGAAAATTAGACAACATACTTTTAAACAATTAATGAGGCAAAAAAGGAAACAAAGGAAATTTTTAAAAACTGAGAAGAATGAAAATGCAGACTCATCAGAAGCCTTCCACACTACTGGTGGCAAAATGTCAAACCTGCAGCCACTGGAGGAAACAGCCTGGCAGTTGCTTGCAGATTTCAACATAAAATTACCGTGCGGCCCAGCAATGGCACTTGCGTGCATGTACGGGAAAGAAATGAAAGCCGACTATCTGTACACACAGGTTCACTGCAGCATCACTCACAATCGCTAAAACATGGAAGCCACTCAAGTGTCCACCAACAGACCAACAGGTAAGCAAAACGTGGTCCATCCATACAATGGAATATGACTCAGCCTGAAAAGTGAAGGAAGTCCTGTAACACTACAGCATGGAGGAACCTGAGGACTCTGGGGAGTGAAATGAGCTGCAAAGACAGATAATGTGTGAGGCCACTTATATGAGGTCTCCAGAGTCATCCAATTCACAGAGAAAAACAGAACGGTGGGGGCCAGGAGCTGCGGTGGGGGGTGTGAGGTCAGTGTTTAGTGGGCGTAGATTTTCATGTCAGCAAGATGAAGAGAGTTCTGAAGATAGATGTGGCAATATGAACGTTCTTAACAGTACCCAACTCAACACTTAAAAACGGTTAAGATGGCAAATTGTGTGTGTGCATTTTATCACAATAAAAAGTGCGGGAGGGGAGCTGTGTACACAGCATTACTGAATTACAGGCAATGAGACAAGTCTGAAGGGAACCAAACCACATCTTCCCAATGAAAATGTATCCATAACAAAAACATGCATACAACATCGCTCCTTTGTTTACCAAGGAAAGGAAACTGCTTTCAACTGCTGTGGATAAATTCATCCCAGTAATGTACCTTTTTGGTCATTAGGCATTAGTTTTACAAGATCAGAAGGAAATGTAGCCAGCCAACAGGAAATAAGGGGAAATTAACTAGAAAGACGCCAGAGACCACGGCCAAGGGGACTCCATCCAGAGGACTTTGTTCCAGTTCCAGGCTGTCCACAGCAACCAAGAAGAGCTGCTTTCTGAGTTGGCAGCACTGTGGCATTTGTGGTGGGTGTGCACAAAGAGACACGGACCATGGGCTGGGCACGGTGGCTCACGCCTATAATCCTAGCACAGCACTTTGGGAGACGGAGGTGGGAAGATCATGAGGTCATGAGATGGAGACCATCCTGGCCAACATGGTGAAACCTTATCTCTGCTAAAAATACAAAAATTAGCTGAGCATGGTGGTGTGTGCCCATAGTCCCAGCCACTTGGGAGGCTGAGGCAGGAGAATCGCTTGAACCGGAGGCAGAGGCTGCCGTGAGCCGAGATGGCACCATTGCACTCTAGCCTGCTGACAGAGCAAGACTCTGTCTCAAAAACAATAAAAAGGAGAGACACGGACCACAGCCCCACGTGTGACCCTATGGATCACGGCCTGGAAGGGCACGTGCAGAGCAATGGGACAGGTGCCCAGCAATGCTGCAGCTGCAAGCATAAGAGGAGGGCAGAGGGGGGTGGGGTAGACAGGACATGGGGTTGCCAAGTGCGCTGTGGGCAGCCGGGGAGAACTGTGCCAACTCACACGTGACCTCAGGAGCCGAGCAGCACCGCAGGCGATGCAGCCCAGCCGGTGTGGAGTGTGAGCTGGGGCACGTGACGGCTGGGGACATCAGGGCAGATGTTTGGTAGAAGAACAGGAAGAACTTGCCAAGAGACCAGAGATAGGGACAAAGGAAGGGAAGGAATCAGACCATGCTGAGGCTTCTAAGCTGGGGACTTGAAGGATGCTGTTGACCCTGACACAGAGAGGAGACCAAGGGGAGGACAGGGAGGAGGATGTGGAAGCAGCTCCCATCACAGCAAGTGCGAGGAGACTGAACACAAATGCTGGGAGCCACCACCTGGGGCCAGCTGGCACCGTTCAGGGACAGGTCACTGGGCCCTTGGCATCCCTCTACCTAAGGTGGTCAGGGAGAAAACCGGAAGGGTCACTCCCCCATGGTGCTGAGCCCCAGGCCCGCCCTGGCCTGCACACAGTCGTCTCCTCCCGCCTGGGAAGCACCGCTCGCCTCATCCCTCCTGCTCTGGGATCTGCTGGCTCTGTCACAAGTGCGGGGTGGCTTCTCCCACAGCTCCTTTTAAGTGTGGGCTGCAGCATCTTCCTTCTACTGCACGCAGAGTCTAACAGCCACATCGCAGTCGAGGGAACGACACTCAGCCTGGGACTCCCTCGACACTGTGCCTGCCAGGCGGCCGCTGCTGGGCCTGCCCTGACACAGCTCTGCAAGCCCCCCGGCCTTGACCTGCTCCGCTGACCACTTCCATCCACGTTCAAAACAAGACACTGAGCAGCCAAGAATCACCCTCACTGTCTAGCAGTCTACAGCTTGGGCTGCAAAGAACCTGGCACACAGAGCTTTTAGGAGTCATGCAGAGACAGGCGTGAGTGTGGGCACGTGCCTCGCGCATGTGCCTGGTACCTGAGAAGATGTTCTTGAGGTTTTCCACGGCCGCGGCCAGCTGGCTGTGCTGCACCACGGCATCCTTGACGTCCCTGAGGCTCTCGATGGTGTTGATGCTCTGCCTCCAGTCCTTGCTGACGTCTGCCAGTGACTGCTGGATGTCTTTGACGTCATTCAGGGCATTGTGAAGCTGGCTGAGCCCCGTGCGCACCCCGTCCAACTGCGACTGGATGGCAGCCTGAGGAGAGATCTGCACAGGTGAGCAGGGCCAGTGACAGCCACTCCAGGAGGGCGGCCTCCTGCAGCACACATCTTCCCCAGAGGATTCGGCTGGAAAAGAGCCATCAAGTAGCAGGAAGTAGCCAACACCCACAAAAGAGAATAAAGTTAACAAGGATCTGATTCATTCACAATGTAACTTTTTTTTTCATTGCTGTCTGGGAACAAAACAATGATGTATTTTAAAGCTTTGATGAGAAAACTTCACGCCACGCATCTAGCCCTACACCTGGTGATACTGGACGCCACCACGGACCTGCCCTGGGCTGTGGCCCGCTAGAACCTGCAGAAGGACGCCCTGGGCCGTGGCCTGCTACAGTACCTTCAGAAGAATGCTCTCCCAGGAACCCTACTTTCCTAAAAGGTCTTATCAAGGCAGAGAGAACGATCAGGACTTCACTGGCTTGGGGAAGAGGCTCCTGCTGTTCAGCCAGGACCACACTTGGCCCCAGGACGGCCGACCCACACAGAACGAGAACCTGAGCTTCGGATCTGTTCTGTGTTAAATGTGTTAAAATGATGGGAACAAAACGCCCTCTAGTGGTGCTCTGTAGAACGGGTCTCTAAATAAGACCTCATTCTTAGTGTTGCTAAAAACTGTAGACACTTAAAGTGCTGTTTTTGGTTGGTTTGTTTTTTTGAGGTGTAGTCTTGCTCTGTTGCCCAGGCTGGAGTGCAATCTAGGCTTACTGCAATCTCTGCCTCCTGGGTTCAAACGATTCTCCTGCCTCAGCCTCTGGAGTAGCTGGAATTACATCACCCACTATCATGCCAGCTAATTTTTTGTATTTTTGTAGAGACGGGACTTTACCATGTTGGCCAGGCTGGTCTTGAACTCCTGACCTCAGGTGATCCACCTGCCTCAGCCTCATAAAGTGCTGGGATTACAGGCATGAGCCACTGCGCCCAGCCTCAGGGTATGTAAAAGGATGTTCCTTTGGGTGTTTTCACCATTCGCACTGTCTTCTAAGCAAAGCTACTGACTGGTAATACACTGCTGAAAGCAAGAAAGCCCAGCTCTGCCTCCTCCCACATCACCACAAAGGCTAGTTCAGCAAAGTCATCACGGCGAACCTGAAACCCAAGGCAGACGGCTCCGTGCTGCCTGGGAGTGGGGCAGGTGGCCGTGATCTCTCTCCCTGCTGCCTGGGAGTGGGGCAGGTGGCCGTGATCTCTCTCCCTGCTGCCTGGGAGTGGGGCAGGTGGCCGTGATCTCTCTCCCTGCTGCCTGGGAGTGGGGCAGGTGGCCGTGATCTCTCTCCGTGCTGCCTGGGAGTGGGGCAGGTGGCCGTGATCTCTCTCCCTGCTGCCTGGGAGTGGGGCAGGTGGCCGTGATCTCTCTCCGTGCTGCCTGGGAGTGGGGCAGGTGGCCGTGATCTCTCTCCCTGCTGCCTGGGAGTGGGGCAGGTGGCCGTGATCTCTCTCCGTGCTGCCTGGGAGTGGGGCAGGTGGCCGTGATCTCTCTGCTCACCTTCAGTCTGGCCTCCACGGAGGCCTTCTTCCGCGCTTCTCTCCTGCGGTACTGCTCCACCTTGTCCAGCTGGTCCGGGCGCTGGAGCATCCCAGCAACCCTCTGCACTGCTGTCGCAACAGCCTCCCTGTCTGTCTCCTTCATGGTCAAAAGGCAGGTGGAATCCTCACACGGTTCATGCTAGAGTATTCTGTGTGCACTGCAGGGGTTGTTAGGAAGGTAGGAATGTTAGATACAAACGTCCCTCAGACAACCAGGTGCTCACAATGGAGCTACAAGGGGAGCGTTTGGGATCATTCATCCAGAAAACCTGCAGGAAAGCTGAACTAGGATTAGGAACTCCTAACCCAAACATGGGAAGTTATACCTTTAAGAGAAGAGCGGGGTGTTTCACAGGCAGGAGAGACAGGGACACTTGGAAGATTCTAGATGTGGGTCCCAGACCACCCACCATGTAGATGTCAGACTCCAAGGCACATCTGCCCAAGACAGGGCTAATTTCTCCTTTCCGGAGTCTTTCCCCAACACCCTGGCCAGGCCTGTGGGCGGCTGCACCAGGACTCAGTGAAGACAAGTACAGCACGGGCATCTCCCCCGACCAGGCCCCACAGCCAGAGCCCAGCACAGGCCCCACGACCCCTATAAAAGTCACCATTGTCTTGGGCATCCAAAACCCCATCTCCCCCTTTCTAACGGCCCTAGAAAACATCCTGCATCCCTCTTTGCACAGATCTCCTGAGGACCACAGGTGCTCAGATGCCAGGCAAGCCTGCCTTCCACGCTCACACCACCATCGTCCTCCCCGGGAGCTGAGGGGGCTGCCGGTGAGCATCTGGTCAGTGCAGGGATCTGAGACACCTGTTCCCCTTGACTTCGGCTGCTGTTTTCATCTTCATGAATGTTAAAAATATCCACCTTCTCCTGGAATTTTTCATTCACATGCCCACATGCTCAGACACCTCTCTTCTCCTGTTTCATCTGGAGCTACACTGCAACCTTTCCTTTGTCTTATTTTCTCATCACGAACTTAGGACAAAAATACAAAGACGCCACAGACAACTCCTCTGAAATCTCACCACTCAGGGGTGACTCCCCTCAAATCCCACCATCAGGAGCAGCTCCCCTCAAATCCCACCATCCAGGGGCAGCTCCCCTCAAATCCCCCCATCCAGAAGCACCTCCCCTCAAATCCCACCATCCCGGGGCAGCTCCCCTCAAATCCCACATCCAGGAGCAGCTCCCCTCAAATCCCATCATCCGGGAGCCGCTCCCCTCAAATCCCAACATCCCAGGGCAGCTCCCCTCAAATCCCAACATCCAGGAGCCGCTCCCCTCAAATCCCATCATCCGGGAGCCGCTCCCCTCAAATCTCATCATCCGGGAGCCGCTCCCCTCAAATCCCAACATCCCGGGGTAGCTCCCCTCAAATCCCAACATTCAGGAGCCGCTCCCCTCAAATCCCATCATCCAGGGGCAGCTCCCCTCAAATCCCAACATCCAGGGGCAGCTCCCCTCAAATCCCACCATCCCGCAGCAGCTGTCCAACCGGGCCTCTTTCCTTGTAGGCTTTGTTCTTCCCCCTTTGGGTTTCTTTTTAAGCTAAGGTCCCACTGCTCCTATGACTTTGTCAGTTCGTGCTTTTGCTTTCTTACTTTGTTCGGACATTATCATCAGCATTTCCACTGACATTAAAGCCTGTGTGATCTTGATTCTAGGGCTAGATAACAGCCCAAGAAGTGGACATCCAGCCATTCTGCTGGTGCACACAGTGAGGTGGCTGGACCCATCCCGAGCTGGAGTCAAATCTGTCACAGTGCAGCTAGAGGACAGTCGGGAGCCAAGGTGATGTGGGTGGAGAGCTAGTGAAGCAGAGCTCACCTTGGATTCACAACAAAGCTACTCATGTGGGAAAAGGGAGAATCTGAAGGTAAAAAACACACCACAGAGGTTTCCATCCCAGCCTGAAGATTGGGTCACAGAAGCAAAAGAGGAACTCGGAGGCCATAAACAGAGACCCAGGTCCAACCCTACTAGGGCCCTTCTGACTGCCTTCCCCTGGTGCTGGCTCAGCTGTGAGACTCTCCACAGGGGGCGAGACACCCCACTGAGGGGAACATCAGCACCCAGGGGACAACTACGCTGGGTGGGGTGGCACCTCACTGGGAGGACACCTGTGCTGAGGGGAACACCTCGAAAGAAGTGGGAGTGATACCTCTGCCAGGCAGACACCTCCACTGGAAGGGACACCTGCATGGAGGGGAACCTAGGCTGAGGGGTACCTCACCCAGGGGACACTTCACAGAGGGGACACCTGTGTCGAGGGGAATACCTGTGCTGAGGGGCACCTCACCGAGGTGACACTTCACAGAGGGGACACCTGTGTTGAGGGGAACACATGTGCTGTGGACACTCCACAGAAGGGACACCTGCACTGAGGGGAACACCTGTTCTGGGGGCACCTCACGGAGGGGATAGCTCCGCTGGGGGTACCCCTGCAACCGGGAGGACACCTGCGCCAGGTGGGACACCTGTACCAGGAAGGCCACCTGTGCCTGGGGGGGGACACCTCCGCCGAGGGAACACCTGCGCCAAGGGGACACCTGCGCCTGGAGGAACACCTCCGCCAAAAGGGCACCTGCGCCGAGGACACTCGCACGAGCAGGATACACCACCGGGTCAGGATCCGCCTCCCCGCCCTCCGGGCCCCGGCCTGGCCTCCCCCTACGCGCCCCCGCGGAAGCCAGACACTGGGAGGGCGGGGATGAAAGACGGCGACCACCGCCCAGGGAGCCGAGGGCTGTCGGCACCTGCACCTGCCTCACCCTCTGCGCCGCCGCCGCCTCGGGAGTCCCGGCCGGAAGTGGACGGCGCGCGGGAACTTCCGCTTCCGTCAAGGCGCCGGAAGGACGAGAGCCGGGCCCTGAGTGCGGGACTCCTAGGCGGCGGCGGCGTAGGGCGTGAGGGAGCGGCGGGTCCCGAAGCGGGACGGAGGATGAAGCTAAGGCTCCAGCGGCCGGGAGGCGGCGGAGACTCCTGTGTCATGCGCAGGTGCTGGGGGGGCGTCCTCAGTGAAAGGGTGGGCCAGGGAAGCTCAGCGCTCGGCGGAAGCGGACCCGGGGACCTCGCTGGAGAGACCCTCCTCCACCTGGGCCGAGCGGACTTGAGCGGGAGGGAGGGAGGCACCGGCGCGCCCGCAGTCCTGGCCCTGCTCTGGGGGAGTAGAGGCCGTGCTTGGCTCCTCCGTAGAGCTTCTTAGTGCGCACAGGAAGGTTAGCCGCTGCAGAAAGAGAACGTTCAGGCAATGGGCCGGGCGCGGTGGCTCACGCCTGTAATCCCAGCGCTTTGGGAGGCCGAGGTGGGTGGATCACGAGGTCAAGAGATCGAGACCATCCTGGTCAATATGGTGAAACCCCGTCTCTACTAAAAATACAAAAAATTAGCTGGGCATGGTGGCGCGTGCCTGTAATTCCGGCTACTCAGGAGGCTGAGGCAGGAGAATTGCCTGAACCCAGGAGGCGGAGGTTGCGGCGCCATTGCACTCCAGCCTGGGTAACAAGAGCGAAACTCCGTCTCAAAAAAAAAGAAAAGAAAAGAAAATTCAGGCAATGAGGAGGACCCTGTGTTCAAATGTGTCCGTAACGTGAACACAGGTAAGTGGGTCAGAAACTGACACGTTCATAGGAGAGCATCTGAAGCATCAAGAAACACGATTAGAACTGGAGACTTTTCCCTCCTGCGCCAGCGAGGCCTGAGAAGCTGGTGTGGCGATGTGACATTTGCTATACTAAAACTTTTAACTCTCGTAGGATATATTTTTTGAATCCTTAAGTGAGAAGCCAAGCCACAGACTGAGGGAAAACCTTGTCAACATCTGTAACTGACAAAAGATTGCTGTGCAGAATAGAAACGGAACTCCTGCAAATTAATCCAAAAGCGCAAACAAGCGCAGCAAGAAATGGGTGAAGGACAAGAGCCTTTGGCTCCGGGGAATAAGCTGCCTCCCTTGGCCTTCCTCAGGGAGACCCTGTCCCTGCACCCTCCTCACGGGGCTCAGCTCAAGCCTTTGAGCCACGACCAGGGCGTCTCCACCCACGCCCTGCTGTGTTGTCACTCATCTCACTGTGGCCATGCTGCCTCCCCCACTCGCCGTTCAGCTCCAGCCCCGCGTAAAACTGCCCCAAAGACCTGGGGCACCCCCAACCCTAGCTCTGTGCACCTGCAAAGCACTGGCCCCTCCTTGCGTCACAAGGTTGACGGGGTTCTCATGGTCACGTTCAGCTGCCTGCACCCCTTCTTGCACGTACGCATGCACGGCACAGCACACACCTGCAGACACCAGCTCTGGGACACCACTGAGGTCTGCATGTTTTCTCCTGAATGTGTCCGCAGCACTGTCCCAGGGCCTGATATTTAATAGGGATTAAAAAATGCTGAATGAACGAAACACACATAAAACTGCCGTTTCATCCCTTCAGAAGCCGAAGACTGAAAATGTCCACACAGGTGCTAGGGCTGGGTAGGATGGGAGCCTGGGAGATGGGGAGGTAGGAAGGAGACCAAGTGGGTGAAGCCCCTCTTCTGGGCAGCGCCTGGTGAGATGAAATTGCATGTGTCCAGCAATTAGGCTCACATCTATAATTCCAGCACTTTGGGAGGCTGAGGTGGGCTGATCACATGAGGCCAGGAGTTTGAGACCAGCCTGACCGACATGGTGAAAGCCTTTACTAAAAATACAAAAATTATCTGGACATGGTGGTGGATGCCTGTAGTCCCAGCTACTCTGGAGGCTGACGTGGGAGAATCACTTGAACCTGGGAGGTGGAGGCTGCAGTGAGCCAAGATCACACCACTGTACTCCAGCCTGGGCGACAGAGTGATACTCCCATCTCAAAAAAAAAAAAAAAAATTGTGTTCATCCTGACTCCACACAGGCTCACTCAGCAGAAGCCAGACTGGGGGTGAGGAGTGAAAATGTGGGAACTCCATCTGCCTGAGGCCACAGAGGAGAGGGCATGGGGGGAGGGGTGGGCCAAGGTATGGAGCCACAGATGGGAGGGCTGGCCTGGTCTCCGGGGAGGACAGGGAGTCTTACACCAGTGACCAGGACAGGTTTGCTGACCAGCTGCAGGGTGCAAAGGAGGCCTGGCAGGGGCTGCTAGGACTCTAAAGGTGCCTGAGAGGAAACAGAAGTGCAGTTCCATGGGCCTTGGGCTGCCATCTGTGCTTGAGGAAGCCCCAGCACTTTTTTGATGCCATTGGGTGGGGGAGGCATCTGGCCACAATCTGCCTGGGCCAGTGACCCTGCCGCCCCCTTGCCATGGGCCTGTCATGCATGGGGCAGGGTGGACACCACCTGGCCCCCAACCCACAATGCCCTCAGCTCTACCTTCCTCACTTACCAGGTCAGTTCTGGGACATCCTGAGAGCACCTGGGAGGGTCCCTGACCCTCAGTGACAGGGAAGAGGGGCCTAGACCTTCTCTAGAAGCAGTGCCACTGGGTGGCAGCGGGGAAACGGCAGGCACTTCCTCCTCTTTCAGGAGGCTTGTAGCTCTAGAGTTTTTATTTTTATTGCTGCCTTTTGTGGTGAAAGGCTGCTTTAGAAGGTAAATTAACCAGCACACCCTTTAAAGGAAATAAAGTGACTTCATTAGGAAAATGCAGACATTTCAATTTATGTTAAACATGTACTAGCATGTCATATTTTATATCAATATTGCAAATTTAATACAAACCACAGTACAAAAAATATTTAAAAGCTTCCTAAAGGCACTGAGAAAGCAGTAGAGAAAGCTGCATTTATAGTGCATAAGTTTTAAAAATTTAACAAGTTAGTCTAGGTATTGAAAACTTTTTTCTTCCAGTAGAAACTGCAAAAATATAAAATACAAGCTGTATTTATCTCCTCCCTTCCATCCCATTCCCAGATTACACTTGACTTTAATACTTTTTCAGCTGTATAGGGAAAAGCTACATAAACAGAAAAACATGAACTTGTAATTAGCGCTAACAAGAGAAATGACCACATCCGCACCTTCTGTGTTCCGTCATCTTCCCCACAGTTTTCCAAGAGGGGTGTGGCTATAAAATGACAGAAGTGCTGACAGGGAGTTTTTGTTGCCACCGAGGAAGGGACATTGGACACCCTGCTGGCCCCAGGCACTCAAGAGCCGCAGCCTCCTGCGGGGTCCTCACACCACAAAACCTACAGAGCTGACACCTGTGTGCTGAGCGCAGTGTCTGCACAGCAGCCATGGCTACGCAATCTGTCACCGGGAAGGCCTTGGATGGGGGTGTGTCTAAAGGTCTGGGAGGTGCACAGCAGGACGTGGTGAAGGAGCCTCCTGGGCAGGGGCTGCGTCTATACTGCTCTGATGGCACTGAGTGCCCTGGCTACAGTTGGCAAATGCAAAGCCACGTCTGATTCCATCTTTGGGACCTGCTGTTTTTCCAGTGACAGCCATTGGTTCCAGGACACTCGAGCCCTGTGATACACATGCCAGACTGTCAGTCACTGAGCTCCCCGCCCACCTCAGCCCTGAGACTGGAAGGGCCCAGGCTGAAGGGGGCTGCTGAGGGTTGAGGTCCAGAGCGCAGGACATGGCCAGCCCTCGGGACAGAGAACTCCAGGAGTGGAACATGCACGTTGATTGAGACGTTTTCAGGGATGCAGCACATCTGATTTTAATTATGTTTTGTGAGACAAGCTCTTGCTATGTTGCCCAGGCTGGTCTTGAACTCCTGGGCTTAAGTGATGCTCCCACCTCAGCCTCTCAAAATGCTGGAATTATAGGCATGAGCCACTGCGCCTGGCCTGCAGGTATAATTATTAAGGGTCTTTCCATGATCAGGAAAGGAACTGGGCACCTGGTTAGAATAGGAAGGAAGTGGGAAGCTTCTGAAATACCATCCTGGTCTGAAATCCATAAATGCCCAGAGACCAGAGGTGTGCCATGCTCAGCATGAGAAATGAATAAAGAGAGCTCTGGGCAGTGAGGGGCCAAGGTGGGAAGTAGGAGCCTGTCCCCACATGTGGTCCTCACAGGTGACTGGCCCTCAGGTGGCTGGTCACCCCATGGCTGGCCCCTGGGTAGCTCTCTCCATTGTGAGTCTAGGCATCAGGTAGAGGGGAGATGGGAGTGGAATGCCATGAGCATACCTCATGCCCACGACAGCACAGCACCAAGGTCACTTTTTTTTTTTTTTGAGACGGAGTTTCGCTCTTGTTACCCAGGCTGGAGTGCAATGGCGTGATCTTGGTTCACCACAACCTCCGCCTCCCAGGTTCAGGCAATTCTCCTGCCTCAGCCTCCTGAGTAGCTGGGATTACAGGCACACGCCACCATGCCCAGCTAATTTTTTGTATTTTTAGTAGAGACAGGGTTTCACCATGTTGACCAAGATGGTCTCGATCTCTTGACCTCGTGATCCACCCGCCTCGGCCTCCCAAAGTGCTGGGATTACAGGCTTGAGCCACCGCGCCCGGCCCCAAGGTCACCTTTTGAAAGGCGCCCCATGGCTAAGCAGAGTGAGTGGCCCCTCGGCAGGGCTTGGGAGTCACGGGGCCACGTTGGATCTGTGACTCTGGGCTTGGGTGGTTGGCCTTCCTCTCATTTCTGGGAAGAGAACCTTATCCCTGTCCCTGCCACGTGGGTCAAACTATCCCAGAACCAGGCTGCTGAGGGGTGCAGGCACCTGGCAGTGGGCAGAAGACCCAGTCCCACCAACCCAACCTGGGTTCTGACAAAGTGAAGGTGCATTTAACTAATGGCTTCACCATTAAACCAGGGGCTACACTGACGCTCCAAAGCCACCGACGAGGGGGGGAGTCCACGCAGGAGGCAGAACGCGCAGTGTGATGGGATGGTGGGCCCCTCACCCCGACGGCTCTCCCGGTGGAGCTGACGTCCCTGAGGAGCGGGGCCCGCCTGCAGCCACAGCCCAGGGCCTCGTGCCACGGCTTCCTCCTGCTTGGCGGCGACTTCTGCACCCTGAGGCGATGCCTGCACCAGCCGGGTGCAGCGTGGAAGAAGCCTGAACTGCACCATAGCTGTAAGTTGTCTCGCATTGCTGGACCGGTGACCTTCACTTTCTGACTTTGCTTTTGTATCCAGGTTTCCTACCCTCAGAATATAATGTTACTAATACTTGTCCGTCTTGTCCCTAATTATTCTCCGAGAATGGCCATGGGAACCCTCATCTGAGTGAACTATAGAGACAGCCAGACAGGGAGAAAAACCCCACAGACAGCGTGGTCTCCGATGTCTCTTCTCTACGTTGTGTGTTCCTTTGTACTTCCAGACTCAGGTCTGTGAACTCTGTATTGCATGATGTACCAAGAGGCACATTAGTAAGAACCGTCTGCAGAGACCCACTGAGAACATGGGAGATGTCCAGAAGGAACAGGCGTTACCCTGCCCGTTTCTAGTCCAGACCTGGCCTCAGACTCTGTCCTGGCACCATGGAGCACCTGCCGCACAGCGCAGGGCAGTGTGGGACCCAGCGCTGCCAGCCTCTGCTGCCTGGAGCCTTCTAGATTCCTCCGTGAGTGTGCTCACAGCCCCTTTCTCTGCGAGGTGTATTTCTAATTTGCCGGGTGCCGGCCTCTGCAGCGCACTGCAGTGACGGGCTGTCGCTGCCAGCACAGCACAGGCTGGAAGCTGCAGGTGGCCAGGGAGGGCCGAGCTAGAAGCCCCCCACAGCTTCCCTGACTGTGGACTTGGCAGCAGTGAGGGCTGAGCTAGAAGCCCCCCCCCAGTTTCCCTGACTGTGGACTTGGCGGCAGTGGGACGGCACTCCCTCCTCTCAGGCACGACACTGTCCAGCCGTGACCACTTTATTAAAGGTTTTAATTCCTCAAAGAGAAATGCTGTCATGCCTGAGTAGACTTAAGGCCAGTTCGCATTTAAGAATGGTTGAGATACGTTATAGAATTTGGGATAGGCTGCTGCGTATGCTGCGCACACAGACGAGGGGACTGCGCACGTGCGGCTCTGCAGAGCATTTCTTAGGAAGGGCTCTGGCCTGACCAGGTGGGGGGCAGCCCAGCCACTGGCGCATCTGAGCGTAGACGGATGGATCTGAGCTTGGTCACCGCGCTACGGCAGGAATGTGCACTCTGAGGCTTGGTGGGGGACCAGCGTCGCCAAGGCACTTTTGGGAAACATCCCAGGCGCCCTTCCCTGGCTGTAAGTGGCCCACTGGGGCGAGTCCAGCGGCTCGCGCTTGACCACAGGGGCTGCCTCAGCGGCTCTGCAGGTGCAGCTCGGCAGGGAGGACGGTTCGCCTTGGCCCCGCACGCTGAGCTGGTGGGGAGGCTCCAGCTGGGGAAGGCTGTGTGTGGGTTCCAGGCGTGTGCAGTGTGCAGGGTGGAAAGGGGCCAGCTCCCTGCTGCACCCCGCAGTGGCCCTGCTGTGGGGCTGAGCCCCCAACACGCCATGCCCAAGGTGTGCAGTGTAGACCTGGTGCAGGGAGTCTGGCTCTGTCTTCAGGGGCATCCTGGTAGGGAAGGTGACCGGACGGCTCCTGTCCCCCGCCCCCAGCCCCCACACCTGGCTGGGCACGCAGCCGTGGGCCACATCCTCAGACCCAGAGTCCTTCTCCATCTTGATGGGCACATCTAGCAGCAGCGTCGGGCTGCACAGACGCCCTGGAGGCATCTGCACGCCTCGCAGCTTCACGTCCTCTGTGGTATGGCCCCTCGAGGCCAAACGCTGAGCTTCAGGCCGAGGGTGCTGCAGGCTCCCCTGGGGAAGGTGGCAGAGGGGAGGGTGCACCTGGTCCTCACAGACATCCCGCGAGACTCTGCTGGTCCGGATGGCGTGGGCACTGGGGGACGGGCTTGGCGGCTGAGAGATGGGCAAGTTCCTGAATGTGCCCGAGCCACTGGCATTGAAAGTGCCCTGGACACATGGGTAGGGCAGGCAGGAGCCATGGGACGTGGGGCGCAGGGAGAGTAGGCCACTCTGGCTGGGCTGCAGCTTCGGCCGGGCACCATCCTCACTGCGCCTTCCTGCCACCCAGGGCAGGGGCTTTGTGGGTCCTGGCGCCTCCCTCCGCCCTGTAGCTCCAGAGGCCCTGCTCAGCACCCTCTGCTGCTCCTCCTCCCTGTCCCTGCAGAGAAAAGATGCCCATTTGACAGTTGCCGAAGACACGAGGTCTGGCCGCCTTGGGTGGGGGTCTCTAAGGGAGGCTACTACATTAGGATGATGCTAAATCTGCTGGGGCTGCTACACCGACCCCACTCGGCACCGTCCCTCTGACCCACCCAGCAGCCCAGGAGGCCGTGCCAGCACCCCGCACCCCTGCCCCATGTGCCTGGGGCGAGTAAGGAGGGCCCAGGGTAGGGGAGGGCACAGGCTTCAGGGAGGGGTCTCTGTGAGGCCTAGGCCGCCTGTGCAGTGTCAGCTACAGCAGTCAGTAGCTCTGGGGATGGGATGGGCCGTGCAGATGGCCCCATGGAACTAGAAAGGAGAAAGCACCGTGTCCAGCAATTTCTGTGGCCAGGCTCTGTTGCTGACCGACTGAACGCCACGTGACATTAGGACTGGCACTGTGTGACTGTAAGACAGTGAACTGGAAGGTGGGGAGGGGCTTGCAGTGCACAGCTGGGCTGGTCAGGAAAGCAGGGAGGCCCACCTGGGCAGCAGGCAGGCCCTGGGGAGGGAGAGGGAGGAGACAGGACTCTGAGCAAAGGCAAGCTCAGGATGGATCTGGGTGACCCAGGTTCTAGGCAACAGGTGAGGGCTGGTCCCAGAGCCCGGGCAGCTCAGCCAGAGCCCACGGGGCATCCTCAGCTCAGACATCCCTGGGCCACTGCTCCCCGGGGTCAGTCCGCAGCGACGTGCATGACTTCCAGCCGGGAAGCTGCGTGGACAGCTCCACAGGGAGCAGGGTCAGCTGTGGCCCGTGTGGTGGTCAAGGCTGCCACCAACTTTTTTCCTTCGTAATCACTCCTCCCACCCCCTCTTACTTTGGGCCTCCACAGTGACGTAGGGAGCTGCCGGGGCTGGGGGAGGCTGCCTGGCACCACTTACCTTGAGGTCCCCTTGGGTTCGAGGACAAGGTCAGGGCTGCCCCGGAGGCACAGGCATGGGGCTCTGGTGGGAACCTGTGCCCATCGGCCAGTATCAGTCTGTTCCCTGAGCACCAAAATGCCACTTTCTCTGCTGCTCCTTCCTGTTGGGGTTTAGAGGGGGAGGAAGCCATGACCGTGTGAGGTGAGGAGCTTCTGGACAACCACTGCATGTTCTCAGCAAGGCAGGACCCACTGAGCTGCTTAGAAATGCACACAGCAGAGCCCAGGACCGACGTTGTCCACAGCAGGACAGACACTGAGTCTGCAGAATGCCTTTTCCATGGAGTACGCCACGTCTCCGCTGGGCAGGGAAGCTCTCCAAGAAGCAGAAACACACTTTACCCACGTGGAAAAGATCACATAGAAATGTTGTAAGTACCTGCTGAGTAATTGGGTTTTCCATGCTGTTCCGATTCGCACAGACTCGTGGTGGCTTTTACCCTGTGAAGAACAGAGATAACAGCAAGATGATGTGTGGTTCACATGCACACGTTAAACATGCATCGGAGGTGGAGATGAATAACGACAGGTATCGCTGTCGCACCCCAGCGGTGAAGACAGAAACCCTAACTCACTCTTGTTTAACTCTTTATAGCCTGGAAAGTTATTTTCTCAGGCGTAGATTTACTGAAAATACTATCATGTCACTTTTCCGGCCAATGAAGGGCTCATGAATTTGCTTCAGAAAGTACAAGGATAAAGTCATAGATGATTTTTAGAGCTAATATCGTTTCCTGGAAGGCCAGAAAGAAAACACAGTCCGTTCTCCGGACTGCAGGTAGTTGTGTTCTAGAAAGTGAACACGGAGGTGGTGAAGACCAGCTCACATTGGAAGTGTGTGTGTGCCCACATACGCATCACAGTGATCAGAGTCTGAAATCCTAGCAGCTCACCCTGGTAGATTCTATTTCTTTTTGTTTTTCAAAAGAGAAGCGTTAAGGTGCTTCCCCACCAGCAGGTGCCAGAGTTGGGTTCAAGCCCATCTGACTGGCCCCACGGCCACGGCCCCCGAGCTGCCCTTCCCTCTGTACTCTGGGCACCTCCAGAAGGCCCAGGACCAAAGTCTGAGCAGGGACCATGTTCAGCACAAGACTCACAGTGCCCCACGTGTGTCCGCGAATGGCTGCAAAGCACAGGGTGTGCTGATGTGGGGGTCCCAGTGAATTACCGTGAGCAGAGGAATTCACAGAATGGGCTTCAGGAACAGCGGGATCAAGGTCATGTCACAAAACTCCAGTGGGAAGAGCTGTGGGAGGCTGGGTGGCTGCTGGCGGCTGCCAGAGGTCATGGGGGCCACAGCGGCTGCCACTGCTCCCGGGCTCTGGTTCTGCAGAGTGCACCTTGCATCTTACACCACTGTGGCACTCAGGGCTGGTGGACCACAGGGTGTATCCTGGAAGCTGGCTTCTGAATCCAGCTCAGAGCAGGTGGTGAGAATTCCAAAAGCCTTGGGTGGGTGGGAGTCAGCATTCTTGGCTTGGCAAGTTTTCTTCCCCCTTCTGAGTTTTTTTTTTTTTTTTTTTTTGAGACGGAGTTTCGCTCTTGTTACCCAGGCTGGAGTGCAATGGCACGATCTTGGCTCACCAGAACCTCCGCCTCCTGGGTTCAGGCAATTCTCCTGCCTCAGCCTCCCGAGTAGCTGGGATTACAGGCACGCGCCACCATGCCCAGCTAATTTTTGTATTTTTAGTAGAGATGGGATTTCAACATGTTGACCAGGATGGTCTCGATCTCTTGACCTTGTGATCCACCCGCCTCGGTCTCCCTAAGTGCTGGAATTATAGGCGTGAGCCACCGCGCCCGGCCCCCTTCTGAGTTTTAATAACGTGTGTTGAGCTGAAGTTGTGTGCCAGCTTTATGTGTCTTGCGCTCCACCCCGCCCTCATAACCCCACGGGGGTCTGAGCGTCCAGGCCCCCAGAAGAGAGCTGTGACCCACGGCCCCACACCTGTGCCTGTGATTGCACACCTGTGCTCCACCCTGGGACGGCCAGGACAGGGCTGTGGGCATGCAAGGTGCGGTGGGGCCAGGCCTGCCCTGCCCTGACACCCGGGGGCTTCGTCCCCTCTGCTTCTAGGGCTGGGAACTCACAGGGAAGACCAGGCTCACGGTGTGCACCTTCGATATAAAGACCAAGCCAGGTAAAGAGCGGTCTAGGGTTTGCGTGGTTCCTGCAGGTGCTGGAGGACCTGGGCCAGAGCCCTGCAGGGACCCCGGGCTTTCTGTGTGTCGGTGTAGCACTCACTTCTTTTCCCTTTAGAATTCTGTGTTTCTCCCTTGCAACTTACATTTCCATCCTTTAAAATAAGAAGCTACATAAATTTAATTTAAAACCTTCCAGAGGCCAGGCGTGGTGGCTCATGCCTGTAGTCCCAGCACTTTGGGAGGCTGATGCAGGTAGATAATGAAGTCAGGAGATCAGGACCATCCTGGATAACATGGTAAAACCCCATTTCTACTGAAAATACAAAAACTTAGCCAGGTGTGGTGGCATGCACCTGCAGTCCTAGCTATTCGGGAGGCTAAGACAGGAGAATCACTTGAACCCAGGAGGCGGAGGTTGCAGTGAGCCAAGATTGTGCCATTGCACTCCAGCCTGGGTGACAGAGCAAGACTCCATCTCAAAACAAACAAAAAACCTTCCAGAGATCTGTGGGCCTCAGCAGGCTGGCTCATGTCCCGGCTGTCCCCGAAGCTGCCCTCTGTCCTCCCTCAGACAGCAGCAGTGAGGTGGGGCTGTCAGGGCCCAGGCAGAGGCCACTCATCAGCAGAAATGAGTAACAAAGGTGGAAACATGGCATGAAAGCCTTCAAATGACAGTCAGGCTGGAGAGCTGTGTAAATGGTTATCTTAAAGAGGTCAAAGGTGAGGATGGAAGTCACGCCTACAGCGGAGAGTTCTGTGAGTGCTGGCAAGGTGGCCTTGGGGCCTTCGGTCAGCGTTCGACACTGAGCAGGGGTCCCAGAGCCTCCAAGGTCCTCCTCTGCAGCCCCTTGGGGTGAAAGGGCCCCCAGCCACATCCTCTGCATCTGGAAGTCAGCAGGTGCATGATGGGGTCTCCCAGCATCTCTGGGATCCGATGGGCAGAGGGGCTTAGCAGCAGGTCCTGGTGTTCCCACAGAGGGCACGGGTGTGAATACAGAGGGTGCACTGGCCTGCCAAAGGTGCCAGGGAATGGGAGGGACAGCAGTGTGGTGGGTGCTGCTTTGTCCCAGATCTCAAACTAGCTCAGGAGTCTGGACTCTGACAAGGTCAATCAAGATTGCATCTAAAAGAATGAAATTTAATACTAACAAAAGTTAAGGAAGGCAGGTAGAAATCCGAAGTCAGACTACAAGGCGACCCACATCACTGCAACTTAGGATCACCCTAAGGTGCCTGCCGCAGCTGGCACATCAGTAAAGGCAGCTCTTAAACAGGGTGGGGACATCTCCTGCAGTCCACGCTGCTCCACCTGCTGCGAATGTCCCCCCAGCGCAGTCCATGCACAGAGGAGAAGTGTAGGAATCAGGAAATACCTGGAAACCAGAACCTGGGGCAAGGCAAACCGAGCAGAGAGCACTCGGCCAAGACAGGACGGTGGCAATGCCAGGCAGTGAGATTCAAGTCACACCAGGATGAATCTGCTCTCAAGGTTCTGTCTGAACCCAGCAATGTTTTCTGTGTGTGGGGTTCGTGCAGCCTCAGCCAATCACTCCTGGGTGCTATGGCAGAGATTCCTACTGGGATGGCAAGCTAAGATTTCCTTCCAGCTCAGTATTTGGAGGCCATGAACGAAGTGGGCTGCCCAAGAGGAGGAGCACCTTGACAGCAGCCAAGGGCCTCAGGGAGCCGAGGGCCAGGGTGCAGGGCCAGCCCGGACCACCCCTCCACCCTGCACTCAGCCCCTCTCCCTCCCATCAGGCTGTCCCAGGAGGAGGCAGTGACAGGAGCAGTGACTTGTCCAGGTCACTGAGATGAAGTCAGGTCTCTGGCATCCTGGCTGCCCCAGCCCGTCACTGCTGTCTTCCCCGCAGGTGGGATACACAGTTTATATATACACGGCATTTACATCTCTCCCAGCATACAAGACAGCCTTAATGGAATCTAGGAAACTACAGGCATGAATCTCCTAGGGCAGGGGTCTCCAACGCCCACGCCACAGATTGGTACCATCCCTGGCCTCCAGGAGCCAAGCTGCACAGCAGGAGATGAGCGGTGGGTGAGAGCACCACCTCCCGTCAGCTCAGCCGAGGCATCAGATTCTCACACGAGCTTGAACCCTATCGTGAACTGCACTTGGGAGGGCCCTAGGTTTCAAGCTCCTTATGACAATCCAATGCCCGATGATGTGTCACTGTCTCTCATCACCTCCCCCCCAGCTGGACCGCCTAGGTGCAGGAAAACAAGCTCAGGACTCCCACTGATTCTACATTATGCTGAGTTGTATAATTATTTCATTATATATTACAAGGTAATAAAAACAGAAATGAAATGCATAGAAAGTAAATGTGCTTGAATCATTCAAAAACAATCCCCCTACTCCCAGTCCATGGAAAAATTGTCTTCCACCAAACTGGTCCCTAGCGCCAACAAGGTCGAGGACCAATCGGGTGTTTTCTATTTCGGAAGGCTGACAAAGTGCTGGGATAGGACTGGGTTGGCCAGGGACGAGGACCAGCTGGAGGGGCAGCTGTGCCATTGACCCTCCGTCTGCCCACCAGGGACGTATTTCTCTGGCATCTCTTGCAGCCAGGAACAACCTCCGCTTGTCCATGGACAGACTGTGCGAAGGGGCAGCTAAGCAGTGGAGAAAGGCAGAGGCCACAGCCAACCTTCCGTCCCCTTGAGGACACAGGGTCAGGGCGCTTATTCTGAAACTGGTTCTGTAACAGGGTGATTGGGGAATGAATCAAAACAGGCAACGTTTGGTGCCAGTTTGCAAATACACGTTTGAAAACATTTGATGTCATCGTTGCTGCCTGGGTCGTGTAATGACTTTAAAAACAGAACACTTGTTATTTTATTACTGGCTGGAAATGAAGAAGACACAGAAGACACAGCGTGGAGGCCGCCAGCAGGCACCACGTGGCTGTGAAGGGCGAGTCTTACTCACTTTGCATCCGTGGGTGCTGCAGAGTCAGCCCTGGGCTTGGCCCTCAGAAGCGCGCTCCTCATTTTCATCTCCCTTGCGGAGGGAAGCAGAACCGGTGCCGCAACGCAGAACAGCGACAGCCGTGGTGGGAGCACCGCCCCCGAGGGCGCCTTCTTCTTCTGTCCAAACAGGAATTTTAGTTTCCCTTGAAACTGCATCGTCTGGTGTTTTAAAGGCAGAGAGGAAGGCATGTTCACAAAGTGCCCCAGCAAGGTGGTCATGGGACACAGAACTCAAGAGCACCATAGCAGCTGGAATTGCAGGGAGGCAGCTAACCATGAGGGCTCGGGAGAGCAGAGCTGCAGCTGCCGAGCTGCGACCCCACGGCCTGTGCAGTGATTCGTGGGTTTCTCTGGAGCCGCGATCGCCTCTAATTGACAGGTACGTTCCCACATGTGCACTCAATCATGCTCATGTGTGCGCCGCTCCCCCTCCACAGGTGGGTGTGAATGTGCACCTGCTGGACCTGCCTGCCACCAACCCACAGTCAGGCCACTGGCCAACCCCCTGGCAGGAACCTGCAGGGATGGATGATCTCTGAGCACTGTTTCAGCTTTAATATTCCATTTCCAAATTATTAATCCTTCATTTTAATAACATTTAGGCACAACTTGATTTTATTTATCTAGGGCGTACAGTGTGACTTTAAAAGCCAGGAAGTAACCTAGGAGTTTGTTATAAAAGAAAATGAAATATCTCTCTACAAAAGAAAGGCTGATGTATAATTTAGTTATTTACCAAGGGCCTTCAGAGTACTCCTGCCTTCCATGGAAGGATGACCTCACAATGTGGCATCACTCTCTCTCTATCCTTTTTTTAATCCATCTATCTTTCCATTCATCCATCTATCTACCCAACAATTCATCTTTTCATCCATCCATCCATCCACTCATCCATCCATCCCATCCATCCACCCATCCATCTATCCATCTATCTTCCCATCCATCCGCCCACCCATCCATCCACCCACCCATCCATCTACCCACCCATTCATCTATCTATCCACCTACCCATCCATATATCCATCTACCTTCCCATCCATCCACCCATGCATCCATCCACCCATTCATCTATCTATCCACCCACCTATCCATCCACCTACCCATCCATCTACCCACCCATCCATCCACCCACCCATCCATCTACCCACCCATCCATCATCTTCCCATCCATCTATCCATCCACCTTCCCATCCATCTATCCATCCACCCATTCATTATCCATCCACCCACCTATCCATCCATCCACCTATCCATCCACCTACCCATCCATCCATCCATCGTTTCCATCCATCCACCCATCTATCTGTGTTTCCATGCATCTGTTATCTTCCAGCCTATCCAACCATATTCCCATAAATCCATCTTCTCATCCACTCACCCATCTGTCCATCCATCATCTTTCATCCATCCATCTACCCATCTATCCATCTATTTAGCCATCCATCCACCCATCCATGTGTCTACCCATCCATCCATCCAACCACTCACCCATCCATCTGTCCACCCATCTGTCCATCTATCCATCTTTCCATTCATCTATCCACCCATCTATCCATCTTCCCATTGATTCATCCATCCATCATCTTCCTATCTTCCCATCCATCCATCCATTGATCTTCCCATCTATCTAACCATCCATCCATCCATCCATCCATTCATCCATCTTTCCATCTGTCCATCCATCCATCCATCCATCCACCAACCCATTCATCTTTCCATATGTCCATGGATTTATTAAACAAGTAGCAAACACCTACAACGTAGCAGTCACAAAATTGGTATGAGGGATTCGAGGCAGGGGTGTGTTGGGAAATGTTTAATATATAGCTCTCCAGGGGGAAAATTCCCTGATAAGCACTGTTTGCCAATTTCTTTAGTATAAATATTCTCAATGTGGCTGATTTCAAGCTCCCAAGTAAACTTAAACCGAATCTCAAAACTAGCATTTTCACAGTTGGCCCTGTGGGTGGCATGAGGGAGTTCCCATGACAGCCGCTTTGCCCAGGCTGCACCACTCAGGGTTAAAGCTGGGAAGAGCCGTGGTGTTGTGCGGGATTTTGGTGTGGCTGTATTTCAGCAGCTACACAGTAAAATCCTTCAAATTTTGTGTCATCTAGAAATAAGAGTTTTTAATTAACCAATAATTGGTTATATAATTTTGTTAAATGAACAACAGTCCATAGCCAATAAAAGTATCTTAATGTCCACAAAATTTAGAACAAAATACCAAAATTAAAGCCTTTATTGTCACTATCTACCTTTATAAATTAAAGATGCGCCTTGGGGCGTGTGTGTGGCAACAGATCTGGGGCCTGCGGAGAGCTGGTCCTTCCACAAGGTGCCCAGTGGGTGGGTAAGACACAGTCACATGCAGACCCACAGGTGCCTCTGCTGTGAGGATGGTCTGCACCCGAGGTCCTCAGGAGGTCATAGGTCCACAAATTGGTGGAAAGCTGAGCCCAAGGGGCCTGCCCTGCTAGGGTACTGAGGTCAGAGGGCCTTGTGGCATTGAATTGCAGCCAGGAGGACAGCAGAGGCCACCACTGGGGCTCTCAGGGGCTGCGACCCGGGCTTGACTGCTGCGACCCAGGGCGTAGGGGCTGTAGAGAGGCAGACGCCTCAGGGGTCCACAAAGTGGGCAGAGGTCTGGGACAGGGTGGGAAGTCTTTGCCCTGACATGTCTGAGGGGTAGGACTTCTCTAATTCATTGAGGAGTTAGAAGAGGAAATGGTCAAATAGCAGAAGTAAAAATTGCAAGTATCTGTTTGCAAGAGAAGAGGGTAAAACCAAAAAGCTCAGCAGAAGCTGTGGGCTCAGCCACTCACACCAGCCACAGCTGGAGGTTCTTTTTTTTTTTTTTTTTGAGACAGTCTCGCTCTGTCACCCAGGCTGGAGTGCAGTGGCTTGATCTCAGCTCACTATAACCTCTGCCTCCCAGGTTCAAACTATTCTCCTGCTTCAGCATCCTGAGTAGCTGGGATTACAGGCGTGTACCACAACGCCCAGCTAATTTTTGTATTTTTAGTAGAGACGGAGTTTCACCATGTTGGTCAGGCTGGTCTCGAACTCCTGACCTCAAGGTCAGCCCGCCTCGGCCTCCCAAAGTGCTGGGATTACAGGCGTTGAGCCATCATGCCTAGCCTATGTAGGGCACATTTTAAAAGATATTTTAATAAGTTTTAAATAAAGGTACAGCTAGAGTATAAACCTGCAGAGTTTTACATTTTCATCGACCAGGCTTGCCCACCACAGCAGGCCCCACGGTTGACTCATCAGGCATCCCTTGCATGCCCAGAGGCGTCAAGGTCGCATGCTGTGCACACAGCTCAGTGCCCGGCCCTCACCCCTCCACCAGGGACATGTGGGTTAATGCCCCCACCTCCTCTCGCCCTGGTTCCTTCCATACCAGGGTGGAATGCACCCCAGATGTCAGGAGCCTCCTGCCAGGGACCCATGCACTCACCAGGAAGCCTGAGGTGCTGTCTAGCAGGCAGCGCACACGGCAGACGAAGCAGCGGGTCAGGAAGGCCGAGTACTCGGTGGGCACACCTGCGCCCCACTCCTGGGCCCTGAGCAGCCTCCCCAGGACGGCGTCATCTCCTGCAGGCCACAGGGGTCAAGGGGCGTGGTGGTGGCGGCAGAAGCAAAAGCACAGGGGCCACACGCGCAGCAGCACACACAGAGCACGTGGCAAACACGCACAGAGCACGTGGCAGCACGCATAGAGCATGCGGTAAACACAGCACGCACAGAGCACGCGCAAACACGCCATGGTCCTCACGCCAAGGCGGTGGAAACCCTATCACTGCGTACCCCTCCCTCCAGCCCCCAGCATCCCTTTGCCTTTAAAAACATTGTTTTTAGCACATGGGCATGAGCAACAATCCAATGGTTCCATCTTGCTTGTTTTTAGCTTTATGAAAGGGTCTGCAGGTCGGTGCCTGGGCTCTGCTCTTTTGATTTAAGGTAAATCATGCTGTCCCATGAGGCTGTGGTGGAAACTTCCGTGAATTATTTTAGGCCTCTGTGGATCAGTGTAAGAGGACCAGGGAACCGCCCTCTGCACAGGACCCCTGGGCAGATGCCATCTCCGCAGAGCCCCATGCCTGAAGGGCTCATCTTACCACTCGGGGCCACGGGGTGGCAGGGGCAAGCCCTGTGCAGGGGGTCTTCTTAAAAAGGGGCAACCAACTCTGAACAGCAACAAACTTACAGGCGCATTTTTTGGATAAATCTAGTATGAAGCAAAGAAACTTCTTGGCAGACATGAGACTGGAGGGGAGTTTTCAAAACAAGAGGTCAGGACTGCAGCTCACGGTGAGGCGGCAAGAACGGCATGACCTGAAGCCCGGCCGAGCCCAGGAAAGCAGCCAGGAGTGAAGCACTCAGGAGCCACACACAGCTGGCGGCGGCCCAAGCAGAGGACAGGAGGGACGAGGGAGGAGGTCTCTGAGGATAGGTGGGATTCGGTGCTAAGGTCAACGTGGAAGGCAGAGCACACCAAGAAGGCGCCAGGACACTTTGCAGAGGCATCAACGTGCCACGTGACCTGTTCTTCCAGAGGCATCAACGTGCCACGTGACCTGTTCTTCCAGAGGCATCAACGTGCCACGTGACCTGTTCTTCCAGAGGCATCAACGTGCCACGTGACCTGTTCTAGGTTTTGCTGACCCACCTGTCTCCGAGGGCGGGGGCTGCCCAAACACCACCTGGGGAGGGTCCATGGCCCAGTGCAGCTGCCGGCGGAAGTCCTGGCGGTCGTCCACGTGGATGTAGTCGTAAATGTTCTGGTGCATTACGTCCGTCTGAAATATTGCAACAAGGTTATTTTAGCCTTTCCCCAAGTGGCTTTGCACACTTCACTCCATGGATGAGTTTCCCCTCCGCTTGTCAAAGCAGGTCACAGCCATGGGGAGAGAATCCCACCGAAAAGACGGCGCTTGGCCCTGGGCCCCCACACTCCCTCCTGGGAAGATGCCTAAGTTGCCTGGAACACCCGCCCACCCATCTGCCAGCCCCGTGGCGCCCACATCCAGCCTTCAGGGGCAAGGGGAGGCTAAGAGATGAGCATCTTCTGGGCTGCAGACATTTTGGGGCCAAGACCTCCACCTTCCTGGTGACTTGCCCTCTTTGTGACTGTTTCCCGTCACTTCACATCTTACAGCCAGCGATTCCCTTCATCCTGACACCCAGGCCTCAACCTCTTCCCACTCCCACGATGCTTCCAGGACCCGCCAGTTCACAGGCCTCTCTCTGGTCCTCTCTCCTTCCTCCTGCTCGGAAGCAAAGCTGGGCCCTGACACAGAGACCAACCCTCACAGGCACCTGGGGTCCACATCTGGTGACAGAGGCTGACACTGTGGGCCAGGAAGACTGACTTTAAGATGGACCTGACTGTCACCACTGCCAGTGAGTGTGTCTGAGCCTGGGGAAGGATGGCCGTCCCACCACCCTCTTCCTTCTCATAACTGAAGGATGCCAGGTGTCTGCACCTGGAGTCTGGCTCACCTGGGCCACCCCCCAAATAATTAACACTGCCAGGGACTGCTAGTGACCTCAGGACTATTTCAGGGTGACCTAATTCTAAGTGACATTTATTATCATTATAATCATGATAATAACCAGGTGGTTCTTCCTAACTGGATGCGAAGCTCCTTAAGAATCAAGACTTTAGAAGATGTAACTAATAAACTCACACTAAAGGGATGAGCAACTACAAGCAGCCTCATGGCAGGACCTGTGGGGCTCCCCGAACAAGAAGAGACACAGTCTCAGGAGGACAGAAGGAGGTGGCCCTCCCTGAAGGGGCTGGACTCTCACCGCCGGCGCCCCCGCTGTCCCCTTCTGTGAATGCGCTGTCATGGAAGGCAGTGGGCAGAGGAGTCCAGAAAGGAGGGCAGAGAGCTGGGAAGCGGCACCACCTTTCATTGGAGGTGAATGTGGGGCCGCGGGCAGACACCCCTCGAGGCAAAAAGGGCCACACCAGCCTCCTACCGTGCACGCCCTGACGGCTCTAACATTGGCGACTTCCTAAGGACTTCTGTGACTGGAGGGTAACTTAGGCCAAAAAGCACCCAATCAAGAACAGGCAGCTGATGAGTCACCTCCAAGAAACCACCACCCAGGTGAGACCACAGGACATCGCTGGCACCTGCGAGGCTGCGTCTGCCATGAGTCGGGGCCACCCTTGCCCTCAGTGTGGGGACTGGTTCTGTGCAGGCGACTGCGTACAGAGGGAGGGTGCCTGCCAGGCTCCCCCTGCCCCGCATAGCGACCATGTGGGCACCTGCAGCGCGACAGCCTTGCCCACTCCGCATGCGCACGCGCGCACACACGGCACCCGCTCCATGGAGCTGCGTACAGGGCCGAGGCCTCCCAAGCTGGGGAGGCTCAGCTGCCAGTTAACCCTGACAGTCTCCAAGGCAACTGCACCAACATATGCTCGGGCATGGGCGTGCACAGACACTCCGGGGCTGCAGCTTCTGGCCAATGTTCGTCCTTTTCCCCTTCTCGTTCAGTCGCTGCGGTGGATACGCCATGTTTCTCTCTGTGGTTTCAATTCCCATGTCATGAACCATAAGAATGAGCACCTTACATATTTGGGATAGTCAGCGATGTGTGAGTACATGTGTGTGTAAGGGTGCGTCAGTGTGTGGGTGCGTGCATGCGTGGGTGTGTGCGTGGCGACATGCGTGTGTGGGTGTGTGCATGGCTATGTGTATACATGTGTGCGTGGCTTCGTGTGTGTGGGTGCGTGCATGGCGGCGTGCATGTGTGGCTGCGTGTGTGTGGCTACATGTATACTACATGGCTGTGTGTGTACTTGCGTGTGTGGCTGCGTGCGTACGGGCATGCGTGGCAGCGTGCGTGCATGGCTGTGTGTGTGTGTACATGCATGGCTGTGTGCGTATGGGCGTGCCTGACTGCGTGCGTGCATGGCTGTGTGTGTGTGCATGTGTTGCTGCACGCGTGCATGGCTGCGTGCGTAAGGGCGTTCATGGCTGTGTGTGTGTACGTGCATGGCTGTGTGCGTATGGGTGTGCCTGACTGCGTGCGTGCATGGCTGCGTGCGTAAGGGCATGCGTGGCAGCGTGCGTGCATGGCTGTGTGTGTGTACGTGCATGGCTGTGTGCGTATGGGCGTGCCTGACTGCGTGCGTGCATGGCTGTGTGTGTGTGTGCATGTGTTGCTGCACGCGTGCATGGCTGCGTGCGTAAGGGCGTTCATGGCTGTGTGTGTGTACGTGCATGGCTGTGTGCGTATGGGTGTGCCTGACTGCGTGCGTGCATGGCTGCGTGCGTAAGGGCATGCGTGGCAGCGTGCGTGCATGGCTGTGTGTGTGTACGTGCATGGCTGTGTGCGTATGGGCGTGCCTGACTGCGTGCGTGCATGGCTGTGTGTGTGTGTGCATGTGTTGCTGCACGCGTGCATGGCTGCGTGCGTAAGGGCGTTCATGGCTGTGTGTGTGTACGTGCATGGCTGTGTGCGTATGGGTGTGCCTGACTGCGTGCATGCAGGCGGCCTGGCTGCTTCTCTTTCTGGAATCCCCACTGAGAACCCGGCTGCCCTGCCCAGGCCCTTCTGGACGCGCATTCCCTGGGATGTGTCCCCGCCACTTCCCACCCTCCTGATGGACACCACACAGCCAAATCCATCCATCCTCTCCACGTGGGGAGAGCTTTCTTCCTAAGAAATCTTTCCTCACAGATCTCCTAGCTCTGCCCCGTTGTCTTCTGGAAACTTCCATCATTGCCCTGAAGCTGTCTGTGGTGTGAGCCAGGACTCAAGACTGGCTTCTTCCTGCAGGGATGCAGCTCGCCCAACGTCTGCAGCGCTGCCTCCGTTCAAATGCCAAGGCCCCGGCCCCTCTTCTGCTCTCAGGAGTCAGCTCCTCCCAGCCCTAGTGATCCCTCTTTCTCCCTTGACTTCCTGTTGCCAGGGGATTCTCTCCATGGGACGCTTAATTCAGGGCTGAGTAAGCAATGCTGGGTTTAGGGTTCCATCCCATCCTCTTCAATGAAAGCCAGGTTTTCCCAGATCCAGGGCTTCCCAGCTCTCTTATCACCAAGTAGCCAGCGGCTCCTCCTCCACAGTCAAAACCCCCTTCTCCAGGAACTGTGTGGTTCTGCCGCTGTATGGCGGCAGCCTCAGCCCATCAGAGGATGCTCAGCTATATAACCACCGTGGCATCGCCTCTCATGTCTCCGCAGGGTCTGCAGGCTGAAGGATGCAGCATGTGAGAATTTTAATAAATGTGCATCCATATCCTGACGGCCAGAAAAGGGGATCCACAAGGAAGCTTCAGAGTTCTCATCCAGACCACTCTCCCTCCCAATTCCACACCTTAAAATCCACTTTACCCTGGCATGCATAACACAAAGCCAAGAAAACAAAGACCCAAAGACCTGGGCCTGTCCCCTTCTAAATTAGAGACCTTATGACTTTGGCTTCAGTCTCGCTTTGCTGCCAGGCTGGAGTGCAGTGGCGCGATCTCAGCTCACTGCAACCTCCGCCTCCCAGGTTCAAGCAATTCTCTTGCCTCAGCCTCCCAAGTAGCTGGGACTAGAGACGCGCACCACCACACCCAGCTAATTTTTATATTTTAGTAGAGATGAGGTTTCACTGTGTTTGCCAGGATGGTCTCAATCTCTTGACCTCGTGATCTGCCTGCCTTGGCCTCCCAAAGTGCTGGGATTACAAGCGTGAGCCACCGTGCCTGACCTATTTTTAATGAGAATGGTGTGGTGACACTCCCAGTAAACAGAGGTTGGCAACAAACAGAAACACCTACCCCATCCACTCTCACTGGCCAGCCTGTTGGTCCCTATGCAGTAAGAGCCGGGCACCTCAGAGGGCCCCTGCTCTGCCAGGACAAGCACCTTCCTCCTGTGCGAGCTCCAACCTGCATTTCAGTGCCAGCTTTTCAGAACTGCATCGTACAGGAACCAGTGTCCAGAGGCAGGCGGCATTCCCCTTACGCTTGCTGCCATCCCTAATGTTTTCCTTCATAAATGTTGCTTAAATGACTAAAATTCCCAGCTGGCACAGTGGTTCATGCCTGTTACCCCAGCACTTTGGGAGGCTGAGGCGGGTGGATCCCTTGAGGTTAGGAGTTGGAGACCAGTCTGTCCAACATCATGAATCGCTGTCTCTACTAAAAATACAAAAATTAGCCAGGCATGCTGGTGCAAACCTGTAATCTCGGCTACTAGGGAGACCGAGGCAGGAGACTTGCTTGAACCTGGGAGGCTGAGGTTTCGGTCAGCTGAGATTCTGCCGTTCCTTTTAAAAATAGATTCTTGCCCTCAGCCCCAAGGATCACAAGCAGAGACTTATTTCCCAGCAGAAGAGAAAGACTCCTTCATCTTTATGGTCACAGTTGGGATGAGGCCCATGAGGTTGTCTACACCCATGGTCACGTGGCTGGCCGTTGCCGTTTCACCCGTAGCCCCTTGCTGTCTGCATCTGGGAAATCTGGCTGTCATTGCAATGCATGGTACACCCAGCCAGGCGGTCGGGGGACTTCTCTGACTCGTCAGTCACTAAGGCCTGGGCTTGTGCCAGAGGCACATGGCAGTGCTGGATGCCTGGGTGCCCTGCTGTGTGGATGCCTGGCTGTCCTCACAGGAGCTGGCGCTGCACCCGATCATGAGTCCCTGAACCTTCCAGAACTCTCTCTAGTCCTTCACCATGGAGCGTGCCTTCTCCTCCTCCACAGATCATGAGTCCCTGAACCTTCCAGAACTCTCTCCAGTCCTTCACCATGGAGCGTGCCTCCTCCTCCCCCACAGATCATGAGGCCCTGAACCTTCCAGAACTCTCTGCAGTCCTTCACCATGAAGCGTGCCCTCTCCTCCTCCTCCACAGATCATGAGTCCCTGCACCTTCCAGAACTCTCTCCAGTCCTTCACCATGGAGCGTGCCTTCTCCTCCTCCACAGATCATGAGTCCCTGCACCTTCCAGAACTCTCTCTCCAGTCCTTCACCATGGAGCCTGCCTCCTGCACAGAGCAGCAGCAGCCCAGCCCTGGCAACCCCACATTGCCCCATACCAAATGGCCCTTGCATGCGTTTCCATAGGCGATGCTGAGCGTTAGGTCCCCGGAAAGTTACCCCCAGTACCCTCCCTGAGCAGCCCCAGGCCTCCCCAACTGCCTCGCCATCGTCTCCCACCCTGCAGCCACAAAACAAAAGGCAATCTACAAGCCAGAAAGGGCCGCTGCTCAACCAAGGCGGCAGAGCACACGGAGGGGGCGTCTGAGCACCAGAAAGACGCCTCCAACCAAGGCCAATCTGAAGATTTGTATGGGATGAAGTGTAAATGTTTAGGTTGAGGAAACAAAGTTCTGTGTTTTACTCATTAGCGTGGCATGTCTGCCCTACGTCTTTCTTAATCTTTTAACATCTGATTCCTACAGAGCGAGAGCAAGAGACACGGTGGGAGAAATGGGAGGGGAGAGCAGGACACGAAGATTATCCCAATAGTACAAAAGAAACCCTCCTTTCGTCAGGTAGAGGCAGTCTTTATTTCAGCTCTACACCGCCACTTACAGAGCTCAGAATAAAATCATTTCCAGTTTTAACAAGCTGCTCACTCTAGCAGCTGACATTGTTACCTGTTTGCACAAAAGCACGCACACATCTGCTAACCATGCCTGTTCTGATCCACGAGCTCTAACCTTTGAAAGAACGAACCACTTCTTGAATCAACAAATGTCAATGGCAACCAAAATCTACGCCTGAAGCCATGTATTCATCACCAGGCGTGCTGAGCTCGAAGACCCTGAACTGTGCGCTCGTGCAGTGACAGGGAACAGTTGGTTCCTGACTTTTTTAAAGCATTTTGCACAATAAGCTCACATAAGCACAAAGCTGTTCTAAAATTTTCATGAGTTATTTTGCATAAACTAGAGGCAATGCCTGATTTAATGGCATTTGGAACCAATTTCCTCATAATCAAGGAAAAACTTTTTTGGTTTTTAACTTCTCATGCTTGGGGGAAAATGACCAAATGCCAAGAAAACATAAAGTCCAATTAGCAAGTTCTGACCCAGAAAGTGCTCTGCACAGCACATGCCCCCACCCCCAAAGCCAAACCCTGGAGTGAGCCCATCGAGCCTGGCTGAAGGCAGCGGCCCTGGGTGCGTCTGGAGAACACGGGGCAGCTCAGGATGCAGCGACTGGAGGTGAAATGATTCCGAGCGTGCAAAAGGCAGAGCAAGCGGCCTTCTCTAGACTCACCCTGCACGCACAGCCAAGAGACGAAGCCAAAGCTGCTCTGTTTAGGTTGACGGAGTCACCGAGCCACACCTCATGTCCGCCCACATCCTGTCACGAAAGTGCTCCCCTGTTCGGGGCACCCCACAGTGAGGGAGGCACCAAACCCCAGCAAATGCATACAGACCACTCCACTACTCTCCACGCATGGAAATGAAGCATCCCACGGGCAGCTCCATGGGATCTGAGCACAGAAGATGGAGACGAAGACACCAGCCGCCACCCAGATGCTCACGCGATCTGAGGGAATGAGGGACCTGTCAGCCATCACTGCAGGTCCCCTCTCATAGGAGACATCAGGAGCTGAAAGTACTGTGGCCACAGCAGGGCACACTCAGCAAAGCCCGTGGTCACACGGTGTTGAAACAGCCGCCTGGAGTGATGTCCCTCTGTGGCGCCAGGCACCCGGGCTTTTCCCAGCACTCCTCTGCTCAGGGGCCCCGTGGTCCGGCCGCAGCCTGGCAGGCACACACCACTGCTGGCCATCGTGTGCCACGGAAAACGAGGCTCAGAGTCATCAAGGTTGCTGCTGGAACAGCAGAGCCAAGTTCCCAGGAGGGCAGTGAGCTGGACACCCCTTGGCAGCCATGCCCGCCGCACGGCATTCCTTCTCCCTGCACACAGCTGTGTCCCCCTGCGCCCTCCACCAGGGCCGGCCCAGGCCTGCTGATGAGCTGCACCTTCACGTGAACGCTGGGGAAGAGGCCATCCTGAGGAGGCGTCAGATGTGCAGAGATAGCCGAGGTGCAGAAAACAAGCTCGCTGCTGTGAGCCTGGTGGTCACCTGGGTCCTGGCAGTTCACAGGGAGGGCAGCCTTGGGCTCGGGGGCAGGGAGTTGAACTTAGCGGTGGACTAGAGGAGCTGCTTCGCAGAATCGCCAGCAAGGCAGCAGCAATTTCAGCTTTGGGAAAAAACTCAAAATCCCGGCTCTTGTGGAAATTGGATAAAAAACGGTACAGCCTCAAGCCTGGGCAGATGTGAATGCTAATGATGTGTAGGGACCAGTGTGGCTGAGGGGGTGGTTCGTGGCTTCCACGGCCTGCTGCTCCACACAGCCCCTACACTTTCCACCTGACCAGGGAGATTTTGGCTTTGATCACCTGTGTGCTGCCTCTTACTCAGCGCGAATGCTGGCTCTGGGACCATTTCCTCGGAGGCAGAGGTGCTGGGCACTGCAGGTGGGAGGGCTTGCCCTGGGGCCTCCCACCCCATCGGTGCACACCCCCTGGTGTCAGCTGTCCCCAGGGCCCAGCAGCCTCCAGGTATGCATCTCACCTGGGTACCAAAGGGAGGCTTCCTGCCAGCCAGGCCCTGGCCTGAGCATCTCAGGAACTTCTCCAACGCCAGGCCATGGCCCCACACGTGCCACTGAGGGTCTGGCTCCAGCCTCAGTGGGGCTGGGGTTTCCAAGACGGCCGCTGCCCCTCCGAGGCTGTCTGTGTCCTCACAGTCCCTTCGGTCCTTGGCTGCTGAGCTGGTGCTACTGGTTAACATTCCCCTAAACTGAACCGTCTTAAGTCTTTCTATAAAACTGTTCCAATTTCTGCGGTTCATCTCCAGACCGAACGCTAACACGCCCTCCAGTTTTCAGTTTTGTTTTGGTCTTTCTCAGACACACCTGTTCTCTCCTCCGTAGTTAGGGCTTTCTTTACATCGTTTCATTATCTTCAATCTGTTTGCCAGTTTCCTTTGGATGGCTTTGTTCCTCAGTTCTTCCAGGAAGCACGTTTGTCCACCTGTCTGTTGGCTCCCGCTCACCGTCTATGCCTTCCTTGGGTTTATAACTTGCATTGGGAACTCATCTGCAGGGCGGGTATTTTTGTGGGGGTGGCTTGTGGAAGTGAGATAAAGGGCCCCATTTTTGCTTCTTTGAGTTCTCTATTAATCTCATCACTCTGCAATATGCCTGATTTCCAGATCCTGGGAGCCTCGCCGTGCAACGAGAGAAATCTGGATTCTACAACCAGCATCTGATTTTCCACGAGGGACCCCTGCTCCTTCCCAGACAGAAAAGCAGCTCCCTTGCTCCCCTCCTGGCCTTGAGTGAGATTTTTCTTTTTTTAGATCGAGTCTCGCTCTGTCACCAAGCTGGAGTGAAGTGGCACTATCTCATCTCACTGTAACCTCCATCTCCCGGGTTCAAGCAGTCTTCCTGCCTCAGCCTCCCGAGCAGCTGGGCCTACAGGCGCGCGCCACGCCTGGCTAATTTGAGCATTTCTAGTAGAGACAGGGTGTCATCTCACCGAAACCTCCATCTCCCGGGTTCAAGCAGTCCTCCTGCCTCAGCCTCCCGAGCAGCTGGGACTGCAGACGCCCACGCCTGGCTAATTTGAGCATTTCTAGTAGAGACGGGGTGTCACCATCTTGGCCACAACGGTCTCCATCTCCTGACCTTGTGATCCACCTGCCTTGGCCTCCCAAAGTGCTGGGATTACAGGTGAGAGCCACCACACCCGGCCAGGTGAGATTTTTTTTATCCCACCTTTTCCTGGGTGAGTTGCTCTTCCAGGGCCTGGTATCTGATGAGGCCTCGACCCCATTCTCTGCCCTGAAGCCTGGACTCATCCACCTGGGGCTGGCCAGGCAGCATTCCAAATGAACCATGCACATGTCGGGAAGGGCATTTCCAGAACACGCTGTGTCCTCAGCGCACCCAGAGGCTGAGGGTTACGACACTGACTGGGAGTGGCTGGATGGCATGGGGCTGCTGGGGTAGGGGGCCTGAGCCGAGGAGGCCATGCCACCGTCTGCAAGCCACAGCTCCCTTAGACCGGAACACCCCTGACCCTGAGTGGCCTCGTGGAAACCCCGAACCCAGGCTGGCAGAGACGCTGCCCTAGACACAGACGGGGTATGGAGGTCTTTATCTGAGAAGAGCTCAGGGATATGAAAAGCCTGGTTTTAGACATTTGTCAGACCTTGAAGACAAAGGGAAGAGAACCTAGCACTTAACTGCCTGGAAGGCTGTTCTGGTTTCATTTACCTGGTGGAAGCCCAGATAGTCCACGATCGTTGCTGATGCGTAAAATATCATCCCTTCTGCACTCACGACCAGAGCAAAGCCATTAAGAGACTAGAAAAAAACAAACAAAAATGGAATTGGCTCATCCAAAATGAAAAAGTGCAAGCGTCGTTTGCTTAAATTTTCAACAATACCCTCCTGTTTTGTGGTCCATATTCATAACCTCCAGAAGTGCCTACTTTTAATGTATTTATTACCATTTTGTCACAGGCTCCAAGTTAACAGGCAACAGGAGAAGGCAGCCATGGTTCACAAGGCCCCTTTTCTAATAAATATAAAATCCCGTGTTATAAAATATGCACCTTGTCTTGGCGGGACAGTGAGCCTCGGCACCTAAGAGAGGGCAGGAGCTTCTGTTCTCCGCAGGCGCCTCCTTCCATGCACCACCTGCAGTTCTCTGCCTATCCTAAGGATTTTTATTATGAAAAACACTGAACTCCATCCACCAGTCCGGCTAACATCGTGAAACCCCGTCTGTACTAAAAACGCAAAACTTAGCGGGGTGTGGGGGGGCACACCTGTAATCCCAGCTCCTTGGGAGGCTGAGGCAGTAGGACTGCCTGGACCCAGGGGCAGACATTGCACTGAGCCAGCATGGCACCACTGCACTCCAGCCTGCACAATGCAGTAAGACTCTGTCTCAAAAAAGAGAGAGAGAAAAAAAAAATACTGATCTCCATCAAGTGTTTTTCTGTACTTACTGGAACAATCACAATTTTTCTTTAGTGTGATTGATAGATTTTCTGATAATGAGTCATTCTTGTACATTATGAGGTAAGTCCCATTTGATTGTGACTTTTTAATTTGTTCTTGGAATTAATTAACTTCATTTAGGGGTTATCCATCTATGTTTAAGCTTGGCCTTTAGTCTCTCTCCATATTTCGTGTGCAGTATACACAAGCATGAAGACACAGTTGCTCCTGCCCCTTTCCTTCCGTTTTCTGCACCTACTTAGGATGAGGGCAAAATACTTCTGGAAGGCCTGGTCCGCCTCACCTGAAGACTCTGTAGTGTGGGCACATTTTGCAGAGATGGTGGATGAAAAGGGGCAGAATTTCATATCACATTGATTTACTTACTGTTAGTGTATGCAAGTTCTTTTTCTTATCAACTGTGGCATCTTAAAATACTTTTGAGAAATTAATTTCATATTGATGTTAAACTCATTCGTGTATGTTATTCATATTTGTATGATTATTAAATCTTAGTTATAGCTGTAATTTTATTGTGGGATTTTGGAGAGAGCGGAGGAGAAGCCAAGGATGTGGCTGTCGTGCCTGATGTGAAGTCTTCCTTTATTTCCGAAACAAGCCGGCAGCCCCACCCTGCAGCGGCTTCGCGGGGCGTCACTGGTGAGGATGCACGAAAGACGTGGCCTCTGAGTCACGGGATCTGTCCTCATCAGCACCACCGTGGCAACGGCCACTGCCTGAGCAAGCACAGGCTGCCAGCTGGAATATCTCGCTCAGGCTCACACCCCTCACAAGGCAGAAGCTGGGGGCAAGGGGTTGAGTCACCTGGACATGGCTTCCATAAACGTTTCAATTTGTGTCTTTAAAACAGAGACATTTGGAGACTTTGACTCCTGTGACGTTTGTGGCTGTCAGCAGCATATCATAGACTAATTTCCCTTAAATCGGGACCATGCTGGGTACTTTTATTTTCCTTTTTTTGAAATCTTTGCCAATTTGAAAAGAGATAAATTATTTTACCGTCACAGTTTTCATTTCTTTGAATGCTAATGAGATTGAAAAACATTCCCTGCATTCACTGGCAAGCTGCATCGTAATGAGAACACAGGAAGTGCAATAAACTTGCAGTTACACATACGTAGAGAAGTCACACAACTCCCAGTGAGCTTAAAAGGGCTGTTTCAGAAGTGTACAGTCCCTCTTCAAGAAACTAGAGAAAGAGTCAGTTAAATCTAACGTAAGCAGAAGGAAAGAAAACATAAAGGTAAGAGTCACAAATCCATAAAATGATTTAGAACACTCAAGTAATAGAGACGATCAACAGAGTCAGATTTTGCATTTTTGAAAAGATTAATAAAATGGATAATCTGCTAGCAAGACTTGTCAAGAGAAAAACAAATTGCTGACACCAGGAGTTTGAAAGTACATCACTGCAGGTCCTACAAGTATTAAAAGGATAATACTAGAAATGATAGTTCATACATTAAACAATTTAAATGAAACAGGAATATTCCTTGAAATATGCAAATTAACAAAAGTGATATAAGAAATAGAAAATCCAAATAACCTAATATCTATTAAATAAATTGAATTTCTAATCAAAACTTTCCCACAAAGAAAACTCCAATCAAAAAACATAAAATACCTAGGAATAAATCTGATAAAAGGTGTTTAAGACTGGTATATTGAAAACGATGAAACATTACTGAGAAAGTACCTTAATAAACTAAGAGATACACAATGCTCCTGGATTTAAAGGCTCAATGTAGTCAGAATGTCCTGTCTCCTCAAATTGATCTGTACATATAATGTAATCCCAATCATAATGTTAAGGTTTTTTTTTTTCTCTTTATAGAAAGTGACAAGCTGATTCTAAAATTTGTATGGCTGGGCACAGTGGCTCACGCTTGTAATCCCAGCACTTTGGGAGGCCGAGGTAGGAGGATTGCTTGAGCACGGCAGTTCAAGACCGGCCTGGGCAACACAGGAAGACCCCATCTCTACAAAAAGACAAACAAACAAGACCTCGCTGGGCATGGTGCTGCACGCCTGTAGTCCCAGCTACTGGGGAGACTAAGGTGGGAGGATCGCTCGAGCCTCGGAAATCGATGTTGCAGTGAGTTGAGATCGCACCACTGCACTCCAGCCTGGGTGACAGAGTGAGACTGTCACTAAAATAATACATAAATAGTTATGGAATTGAAAAAGACCTAGCCTTGCTAAAGAAAACTTGTTAAAAAAGAACAAAATTGTGGAACGTATTTTGACTTCATGGCTTCCTATAAAGCTGTGGTCACCACGACAAGATCAGGATAGACAGGCTGACCTTCAGCCAAGGCACTAGGTCCACCCGTGAGGAAGGACGGTCTGATGCGGCATGGCTGGGACCGCTGGAGATCCGTGTGGAAAAACGAACCCAACTCCTATCTGACGCCACACAAAAAAATTAAGACCTGTGACAGACACAAACACAAAGTCCAGAGCCACAGAGCTTCCAGAAGAAAACCGAGGAAAACACCCTCATGAGTTTGAGGTGGGTAGATTTGGTAGGGTACAGAAACACTAACCCTTAAAGAAGAAATTGATAAATTGGGCTTTATTTAAAAATGCCAGTGAAAAAATGAAGAGATAAGCCACAGAGAAAAACTATGCACAGCACATTGACAAAGGACTTTATCCGGAATCTATAAGGACTGCTACAAATCAACGATTAAAAGATAACCCAATTTAAACAATGGGACAAATATTGGCAGAGACACTTCACCAAAAGAGGGAGAGTAACGCCCATCATACACATGAATATAAGCTCAGCATCCTTAGCCATCAGGGACATGCAAGTTAAAACCGCATTGAGATTTGAGACGCTGCTTCACGCTCCAGGATGGCCACTGTCAGGAAGACTGACAGCCCTGGATACTGGTGAGGGCGACGGTGTAACTGGGGGGAATGAAAATGCTACCATCACTTTGGAAAACTGTTCTGCTGTTCTGCATAAAGGCAAGTGTACATCTACCCTACAACCCAGAAATTCCACCCTTAGTATTTAATCAAGGGAAATGGGTTTGTTCACAAAAATGCTTGAACGAGGATGCTCACCGTGGCCTTACTGATAATAATCAAAAGCCCGAACAACAGTCAACTGGACAATCAAGAAATGAATTGCAGAGCAATGATAAAATGGAACGCTGTTACACCACTAAAACATTTTTAACCTAGAATTATGCAAACACACTGATGAATCCCACAAATACGATATTAAAGATAAATCAGATGCAAAATTCATAACCTTAAGAGTCTATTTATATGACATCTAAGAACAGGCCAAACTAATGCACAGTAATAAATATCAGAAAGTAGCTCCCTGGGTGTGGCAGAGGGCAAGTGATTGAATAAAAGTGGGAGAAGACCTATATGCAAATAAATTTGAAAACCTAAAGTATATATTTCCCTAGGAAAATACAACTTACAAAAATTGACCCATTAGAGATAGCAAGCTTAAAAGATCAACTCCTGTAGAAGGAATAGAGAAAGTTATCAAGGAATTGCCCACAAACATGCACCTGCTCCATTTGGTTTTAACATGGAATTCCACCACATCTTCAACGATGAGATAATTTCAATGCCCCATAGATCGTTCCAGAGCATAGAAATGAAGGAAATTTCTAGTACTTTTTAAGAAGTATAACATTGACACTTAACTCTGATATGGAGAGTAAAATAAAAAAGAAAATGACACACCAATATCACCTTTGAATAATGATGAAAATGTGCCAAATGAAGTATGGAGAAATAGACTCCAGTTTCACATTAGGAAAATAATGTGAAAAACCAAGCAACATAGCCACTAACCAAGCAGATATAATCCAAGGACGCAAGCTGAGTCCATTCCTACAATTGGCCGTATTTATAGATCTGAGGGGAAAATCTTATGATTATCTCCATATATGGTGAAAAAAGCCCTCAACAATTATTCCTGAAAAAGTAAAAGGCTCAAGAAAAGAGGAATGACTGAAAACCTCCTCCACAGGTAACGTGTACGTGTGTGGATCTCATTCCTAAGGCAGCGACTTCGTAGGGAAACATTCAAGGTATTTCCAGTAAGATCAAGAAACGGTACGGATGCCCACCGCTACCCATACAAGGGGTGCAACTATAGCCCCCAATCTGGCACCGCGTATGGCCTGCCACTTGATTTTGCCAATAAAGCCTCAGGGGAACACAGCCATACCCATGCGTTTATTTACCACGGCTACTTCTGTACTACGACCGCACAGCTGAGTGCCTGGGTGGACACGGTACAGCCCAGAATGCCTAAAACCTTTACCACGTGGGCCTCTAAAGAAGAGCCCTGCCAACCCCACCCCATGGCACTGGACCTTGCATTGCAGGCATGGATCGATGCAACTCAACACGAAACACCAACAGGAGGCACAATTGGGGAAAGTAAAACTGTCTCTATCTGCAGAGGACATCATAGTACATCTGGAAGACCCAAGAGAATCAGTGATAAAATAACCCAAATACAAGAAGTCAGTATAAAATCAACATACAGATGTCCATAACCTTTACATACTAGAAAAATGTCCAATCAGGGTACAGAATGGTAGGCAAAGCCCCATGAAGACATCTGCAAAACCTACATGAAGAAAACTTCAAAACATCTTTGAGACACAAAAAATTATATTTGAACAAATGAGAAGACACACCTCAATCCTGCACAAGATGAGTCAGCATCCTCGAGATGCGTGGTCCTCCTGAGCGAATGTATCAACACGCCATAATACTAATAAACGTAGCGCCAAACTCTTTTTGCGGCTAGGAGGTTTATACTAAATACGAAAAAAAAAACATGCAATGATAGCTACAAAAGCTCTGGGAGAAAAAACATCCAGAAGGCAGGTGCGTCTTCCTCAATACCTAAGAAATAGTGTCAAGCCTGTATCATTACATCATATGCATGAACAGACACATGAATCGACGGACTGGAACGGAAAGTCAGAAATGGGTCCAAGTGCAAATGGAAAACTGATGTGTGAAAAAGGTGTCACTCAAATCACTGGGACGGAGACGGGCTTTTCAATAACTGGTGCCGTATTACGAGATGCTGTTCTTATAGCCCGTTTGTTTGATCAGAGCTGGGTAATCTACAAACTGTACAAGCTGACAGGCTCTTCCTTCAGTATATTAAGTTGGTAAGTTAAATTTTATGGGTATTTCCCAATGCTGGAGTCTCACCTTATTCCCAGACCACCGTGACAGGGCGGCTCACGCTTTTATAACAGATGGGAGTCAAGTTGCCATCATCTCATCCGGAATTGCTTTGTGCAGTTTCAAGGGGAGAAGGGGCTGCGTTTGTCCTCTGAGCTGCCTGCACCAGCATTTCCTAACCTCTCAGAATTAACTAAACAGCTTTCTATCCCTTTCTATGCTCTTCAGTGGCTTAACTAGCTTGAGTATTTTGTTTCTTAAAGTTTTCCTGAACTCTGCTTCTAAGAACAAGTGGACCAGGCACCTGCCCCCTTTATTTTGAGATGGCTCCCCATTCTTCCTTACCAGTGCAATTATGATTCTGTTCAGAGTAGCATCTCACTTGTACAAAAACGTTTGCCTCCCAGCCTTTCACATGGAGTGATTCGGCATGAGGTAGGGGCTGGGGCTCGAGGACTCAGTCTCTCTCTCCTGACCTGGGGCCATCCTGGTCCAGCCTTCCATGTTCCTACAAGAAATGCAGACAAGAGGCGGCTCGCAGAGTCACTGGCTGGGAGGAAGAGGGGCTGGGGACAGCAGAAGGGGCCTGAGTCCCGGCGACACTGTGGGCTCCTGGCCAAGTCCAGCTGCAGCAGGTTCCCATCCATGTGACAAGAGCCTTCTTCCTGGAAAGGCCTTTCCTTTTTCGTTTTCTCCCCCAGTTAATTTTGCTGTAGAATTTCTACCTTGTTTGTTCAGCTGACTGTAGAGCATTTCATACATCTGTGTCTATCTTGTTGGGTGTCACAGGTATGGGGAAGGTTGACCTGCTACCCAGGGTCTGGTTCATACCAGAAGCTTGTGTTCTTCCCAAAGACACCATCACACCACACCTAGTTCAGGAGGAGAGTCACATGCAGAAGGACGCAGCCTCAAACCTAGAGCCTCACTCAGCTGCAAAGCACATTTTTCAATCAGTAAAGTATCATCCAAAAAGAAAAGTCACAGGTCTTGTGAAAATATAAAAGAAACACTTGTCAAAGATCAACTCAGCCGTCGGTGAGACAAGCAGTAAGATGTTACAGCCGATGGAGAGAGCTGAGGTGCTGGTGGTCACAGGCGGCGGGACGAGACTGCTGGGTCAGGTGCCAGTGACCAGAGGGCCTCTCTCCCACTGACTCGGAGAGTGTGCCGCCCCCTTAGTTCTGGATACAGAGGCGCAGGCACCAGGTGATGACTTCACGATGGGATTTGAACTGTGTTGAGCATCTGAGCAAGAAACCCAAGCGTTACAAAGCATCTCCCACTGGGATGAAGACATCAGGGGCCCCGCCCAGCTGTCACAATGACAAAATAGGCTCCGTGGGCTGCTCCATGACAAAACAGACCAATGCTTCACAGGGTCTGGCATCAGACAAGAAGCCCCTCATTGTCAGTCACCCTGAATTCCAGCAGATTCCTAGAGAAAGGGAAATTGGCCCCATGGGACATCTGCATCCATGGGAGCATCTAAGGATCTCTCCGAGGCACTTGGACGTTTCCATTCCCGTGCAGCTCCGAGGAATACGGTTGGTTCCACATTAACGTTGTGAGCAGAAGGTCTGGTGAGCCTGCCTGGACCCAGCCAGACGGGGTTTACAAGCTTGCGGTTTGCCCAGATTTCCCCAAGAGGTTCCATTCTCCAACACGCTGCATTTCTTTGGGGCGGGGGCTACGGAATACTTGGGACTTAGTTGTTTCTATCACTGAATAAAGGACCCGATGTGCCCATGGGATGATCCACAGAGACGAAATCACTCTTTTCCCTCCAGTTGCTGGATTAATCAGCAGGACATGAAATGGACTCCACCGGGAGTGTGAAGACAGCCACATGCCAGCCTCCCCAAAACAGAGTGAACCCGCTACTCCGAGGCATGGAGGAGGAATGGCACGTGGTGCCCACTGGCAGATTAGCAAGCTGGACAATCATCTCACCATGTCCTATGCGCCTCAGATTTATCACCTAAAAACATAACGTCTTCTCATTCAGCCTCCCACCAGCTGGAAGAAATTTTTATTGGAGGATTTTTAGGGAATTTAGTTTTAGTGCATGTGACCAGGCTGGGCCCCATGGCCAGACTTCCATGTTCCTCATCTTACTGACTCAACCAAGAGAGTGGATTTTTATGACAGCTTTTTCCAAACTTTAAAAAAGCGTTTAAATTATAATCAAATATACATCACATAAAAATTACCATTTTAACCATTCTAAGTGGTTTTTTTTTTTTGATGGAGTCTCATTGTGTCACCCAGGCTGGAGTACAGTGGCATGATCTCGGCTCACGGCAACCTCCACCTCCTGGGTTCATGCAATTCTCCTGTCTCAGCCTCCTAAGTAGCTGGGATTACAGGTGCCTGACACCATGCCCAGCTAATTTTTGTATTTTAGTAGAGGCATGGTTTCGCCATGTTGGCCAAGCTGATCTCAAACTCCTGACCTCATGATCTGCCCGCCTTGGCCTCCCAAAGTGCTGGGATTATAGGCGTGAGTGGTTTAATTTTAACCATTTTAAGCTCAGCGGCATTAGGCACAGCCACATTGTTGTGCCACCATCATCACTGTCCATCTTCAGAACCTTCCCACCCTCCCAAACCCAAACTCTGTCCACATTAAACACTCGCCCCCCGCCAGCCCCGGCACATCCCACCGCTCTCTGTCTCTGTGAATTTGCTTGCACTGGGGGTCTCACCTAAGCGGAATAAAGCAGGTTTTGTACTCATTTCCCTCCGCAGGGTCCTTGTTGATCTGAGCCACGGTGCATGTCCATGTCCTTCCTTCCTTTTTTATCCGATCCCCCGACAGGCCCTGGGTAACCATCGACTCTGTTTCCATGAGTTCCACCTTTTTAGATTCCATATCTGAGTGAGATCCCGCAGAACTCTCTTTCTGTGACTCATCTCACTGGGCACCATGTCCTCCAGGTTCACCCGAGGTTCTGCAGGTATCAGAATTCCCTTCTTTTTGTGGTTGAGTAGTGTTCCACAGTGTGTGCACACAACATTTTCCTCGTGCATTCCCTGGTGGACGTCTAGGTTGTCTCTGCGTCTTGGCTACTGTGACGAGTGCTGCCATCAACAGAGTCCAGGTCTCTGTTTCTGAGTTAAACTCCTTTGGGTAAATGCCCTGCAGGGGACTGCTGGGTCACAGGGAAGTTCCGTTTTTTATTTTTCTGAGGAAACAAAATTAAGCCCCACATAATCTTCCATGCATCTGCACTAACTCACATTCCCAGCAGCGGCGCACATGGGTTCTCTTCTCTCCACACCCTCGCCACCAGCTGCCTTCTATCCTTTCGAACCCGCTGTCCTGATGGGTGAGATGTGCAGGCTGACGGTTTCCATCCGCGCTTGCCTGTGCCTGGTGATGCTGAGGCACCTTCCACGTACAACCTGGCCACTTTGCGTCTCCTTTGGAGAAGTGCCTGTCAGGTCCTCTGTGCGGTTTTTCATCCGGTTGTTTTCCTGCTCTTGGGTTGTCTGGATTCTTTATGTATTTGGGGTATTTCCCGCCTGTCAGGTGTACGGTGGGTAAATGCGTCCCGTCAGGCACATGGTGGGTAAGGACGTCCCGTCAGGAGCACGGTGGGTAAGGACGTCCCGTCAGGCGTACGGTAGTTAAGGATATCCCACCAGGGGTACGGTAGTTAAGGATATCCCATCAGGGGTACGGTGGGTAAGGACATCCCGTGTCCCGTCAGGCGCACGGTGGGTAAACGCGTCCCGTCAGGTGCACGGCGGGTAAGGACGTCCCGTCAGGTGCGTGGCGGGTAAGGACGTCCCCTCTTCATTCTGCTGATGCTGCCTTTGCTGTGCAGAAGTTTTTTAGTGTCGTCCTGTCTGTGTATTTCTCTTTTGTTGCACCGCCCTTTTTAAGGCTGAATACTACTCCTCTGTAGGTAGGTACCAGATCTTGCTAACCCCGATCTGTCAGCGGAGGCTTGGGTGCCCCCTGGCTTTGGCTACGAATACTGCTGCTGTGGCTGCATTTCCAGAAGGAAGGTATCTAAGGCTGAAATCATTTCACAACACTGGCTCTTCCCTGCGACTGTGATAAAAGGAGGCTCAGAAGCTGTGGCGAGGGTTAGATCACACTGTGTGCCTGGCAGAGCTGGCATCTGAGGAATGATGGTGCCAGGCTCACTTGACCTGCATCTTGTCACTGCGCCCGCCTGTGCCGGCTTCACAGCTTCTCCCTGGAACTCCTGGAGTTCTTGTCCTGCCTGGAGTTGATCGTGGGGAGTACCCACGAGGGCCTGGGATCGTCCCTGCCTGTGCTCAGTGAGGTCTGGCCCTGGGCTGTTGCCAGTGGAGATCAAGTTTTGGCCATGGAGGGACCATGAGCCAACCTCACCGCCTTCCCATGTGGTGATGCAGACACTGAGCAACTGGGAAAGCCCGGCCCAGCGCCGGCACCCAGGGCATCGATGCCCTTTCTCCATGGCACCTCCCATCTTAGGGGCCAGCATTTGTGTCCAGAACTAAGGGACCCAAACCACCACTGCACCTCAGGCTGACCCTGAGAACAGCCATCTGGCACCTGCTCCTCGGGCCCCTGCAGCCCCTCCATCCCCCCGGGATTTAGGCAGAGACAGGGTGAGAGGATGCGGGGTGCACCAAGAGGCTGGTAGAAAACAAGGCGTCATTTCTGCTGAGACGGCCGACCGTCTGCCATCCTGAGAGCTGAAGCTGTTGGGGAGAGCGTGAAGCAGCCAGGCCCGTGTGGCTGAGTGGCCGCCGTCTGCTGAAAGAGAACGGACTTGCTGTCAAACTGTGCTCGGAACCAGGCAGTGGTGATGCTGAGGGTCCTCGCTCCCGTCCTGCAGAGGCTGAGGAATGTGTACTGGGTGCGCCAGGGCCTCGAGTCCCCAGCCCCCAGCCCTTCCTGGCACTGCCAGAGGGGGCTGTGCCCGCCGCCTCCTGCAACAGCTTTTCCCAATTCAGTGGTTGCCACATACTGATGATGTCCCACTAATAACAGTTCAAAGACCAAAGAAATTTTCAAGTCTTGAGTATGTAAAATGTCTTCTTAAAAAAGATTTTATGAGATTAGTCACAACCAAAAGCAACCTTAATTTTAACTCACAAGGCAGAATTTTTTTAAAGCCATAAAATGCTGTTTGCCGTGTCAGATGGATTCAATATCACACTGGCTTCTGGTCCAGCACCGACACGCCAAAGCCTTGTACACATGTGGGCCCATCTCTCAAATATGCATCTCAAGCGTCTGTTTGTTTTCTCTCACTCTGCCTTTCTAATCCTAGGAGAGCTTTGGTTTTTTTAAACTTGGCCCATGGAAAATGAGATCACTTTTCCCCATGGAAAAAGGGATTTGGCTCGAAGGTTAAGGCTACATTTTTTAGGGGAAAAAGATCACATCTATGTTCTGTCACTGAACATCAGGAAACGGCACACCTGCCACCTGGCAAGAGCCACGGAGGTCGGGGCAGGTGAGGGCCGGAGCCACGCTCTCCCCCAGGCAGGCAGGGAGTGGGGCAAACGCTCTGAGAAAGCCGGGACTTCCTTCCTCAAACCCTTTAAATATCCTGATCTCTTCCAGTTCCAGGGCAGAAAAAATAGCGGACAAGTACTTCAAAGATTATTTTTGTCAAGGTCACGGCAGAGGGAAAATGAGGGACAAGGAACAGCCCTCCGCAGCCCCCTGGCTGCCCCTCCTCAGAGCAAAGGGAAGTTGGGAGCATTGAGCTCCCCTGAGAGCCGTTGCCACGGTTACGGAGCCACAACACAGTGGCCAGTCACGCGAGCGGGCACCGGGCGGCGTCAGGGCAGCTGGCCCGGCCTCCTGGAGCCAGATCACTCACAGGGGCCGCTCCGTGGGGCTCGCGTGCGTGCGAGGCAGCGCTCTTGCTCGGGGAGCTGAATAACTGGCTGTTTATAGATCCCACAAACAGTCAACGCAGCCTTGAATTCCTTCCACAGAGCAGCTCCAGAGCTTGAAAACAGTTCTTGAGAATGCAGCTGGTGGACGGCCGGGGGGAGCGAGACACAGGCCCCGGCCCCTCCGAGAGCAGGAGGACAGGGGTCCCCGGGCAGTCACTCCTGACACCCACCAAGGCCCTGCTCAGTTAACCCAGTGCCCTGAGCCCCCTTATGGCTGAGGGAGAACAGCCTGTGCGGACGCCACCTTCGCCTCCAGCCTCGTCTTCGCTGAGTGCCCTTGGCGATTAATTCCCTCTCCCGGCCTCAGTTTCCCTGTGAAAGCCGGAACAGCAGCTGTGGGCGTCTGTGAGGGCGTGGTGAGCAGCAGCACCAGGCACCAGCAATCAGGGCAGCACCCGCTGTCACCGTGACCGGAAGGCTGTGCTGGATGGGTGATCTGACATCTAAAGTTAATGTCATTTTCTAGAGAACAAAACTTATGTTTTTAAAACTGGGATCCGCTTTCTGAATGCAAACACCCTGTGTGTGGAACTTAACTTCACAAGAGGGAGAGTCACAACCCATAAACAAATGCAGCTGACGGTTCCCACAGCAAATCTTCCTCGGGAAGAGCCAGGACCAACCTGCCAGGGTCCTGGTGACTGGGGAGCCGCCCCCCCGACCCCTAAGCCTGGGACCCTGGGCCCTGGGTGTGTCCTGCACCACCAGCCCCATGGGGCTTAGAGAAGGTAGGGCCAGAGTTGGCCTGACGGGCCTGCAGGCTGTCCCTCTGCACCTGCAGCTCTCCACCCAGGAGAGGCCGAGGGGGCTCCGTGCTGTTCCGGCTGCTTCAGAGCAGACAAAGAGGGTGACATGGGATAAGAACCACCAGATAGGAAGCTGAGAGGAAAACGGCGGTGAGGCCGAGAGGTGGGTACTGAGTGGGAGCTGCGGCTGCTTGGGCCTGGAGAAAAATGAGGTGTATCATGGTGCCACCGGGCAGGTTGTGGGGAGAGGTGCCAGGTGCACCAGTGACCTCAGGTGGGGAAATCCACCCGGAACAGACTGGGCAGCTCCCAGAGCCAGGGCCACACACAGACCCACAGTTCACTGAGAGCCCCTCTCGGCCTCCCAGACCCAGTCCCAGGGGCGGAAGGCCCTGCCAGCCCCGGCCCTTCTCAGACGAGTCCATCAGCGATGACCGTGCTGCCTCCCCCAGTGTCGGCAGCTTAGAAAGAAGTAACAGTCGAGTGGTGTGACCCAGGCTTACAGCGCACAGTGCCTCAAACCCAGGCAGCACAAACGCACACCCCAACCCCCTCAGCAGGCCCAGGATCCTCACCTGTGCTGATGTCACCTGCTGGGCAGAGCCTGGGATGCAAGGGCCCAAGCCCAGCTGAGCCAAGGGCAGAGCAGGGGCCAAATGAACACCACTGCATGGAACACCAGCTCAGTAACCACGGATGGCCAGGGGATAACTGATTGTCAGGACTAAGGCAGACGGTCAGGGGCTAATGTGGACGGTCAGGGGCTAACGCGGACGGTCAGGGGCTAACGTGGAAGGTCAGGGGCTAACGTGGAACGTCAGTGGCTAACACGGATGGTCAGGGGCTAATACATAAGGTCAGGGGCTAACGTGGATGGTCAGGGGCTAACATGGAAGGTCAGGGGCTAACACGGAAGTTCAGAGGCTAAGGTGGAAGGTCAGGGGCTAACGTGGAAGGTCAGGGGCTAAGGTGGAAGGTCAGGGGCTAACACAGAAGGTCAGGGGCTAAGGTGGAAGGTCAGGGGCTAACGCGGAAGGTCGGGGCTAAGGTGGAAGGTCAGGGGCTAAGGTGGATGATCTGGGGCTGGTGAGGACGGTCAGAGGTAAATGGTGGAGAGTCTTGGGATCTAAAAGTCACAGACAGCCCAGTCTGGGCCCCAGACACCTGCGGCAGCCTCTGAGTGGGGTGAGGAGCCGGGCACCCTGACCTCGCTGGGCAGGGGTCCCCAGCCTCCCTGAACTGGCCTGGACTATGGATGGGTGGCAGACGTGGGTGGGGGTCAGGGAGAGGGTGGTCAGGCGGGTGTGTGGGGAGCTGGGCTGCCTCCCGCTGTGCCCAGCACCCTTCCTCCCCGGTGAAACCTCTGCCCTTACCTTTATTGATTAAATACATCTGATGAACTCCTGAAATGAAAGCCACTTCACAGGAGTTCTGGAACAGCAGGCCCAGCAGCTACGGCAGATGGTGAAACACGGGTTTCTAGTAGCAGAAAATGTCAGGCCAGGAGATGAGGCCAAGTGTGTTCTGCGGGGCCTGTGGGACACTGCCCAGAACAGCCAGGAGCAGGCTCCGGCATCACAGAGCTCTCTCCATGGTGGCCAGCGGGAGCCAGGGTGGGGCTGGGCCCACCCGCCTCAGTCCCCCCAGACACACAGACCCCAGCCATGGCATGGGGGGCTCAGTTCCCCACCCCCATCACCTCTAAAGTCAGGGACAGAGGTGGCTGTGGGATGCTCCCTCCCAGCCTGCCACCCCTGTACACTGTCCCCGCCAGCCCCCATTCCTCCCCCAAGGACGGGGTGCCAGGCCCAGAGGGTGGGCATCCCCTGCACTATCCCCACTAGGACAGGCCCAAGGCCCAGGCCTCTCTCTCTGGGTTGCTGCCTTGTCATGGGGGCTGGGACCCCCCAGCTCCCGGGCTGCAGGACCCCGCTGTCCCTTGTCATGGGGGCTGGGACCCCCCAGCTCCTGGGCTGCAGGGCCCCGCTGTCCCTTGTCATGGGGGCTGGGACCCCCCCAGCTCCTGGGCTTCAGGGCCCCGCTGTCCCTTGTCATGGGGGCTGGGACCCCCCAGCTCCTGGGCTGCAGGGCCCCGCTGTCCCTTGTCATGGGGGCTGGGATCCCCCAGCTCCTGGGCTGCAGGGCCCCGCTGTCCCTTGCCAATGCTCACCCTCCTGGGCTGGTATTCCCTGTACCCGCCTTTGTGTTCCCAGAGCCCCCTGAGCTGTGGTCCTGTGTTACCATCTGGGGCTTTCTACCTTCGCTTCCAGCCTGAATTTCTGGATGACCCATGGTTTCCTAATCCTTGTACCAGGAGCCCCTTAGAGCCACACAGCATCACTGACGTGTAGGGAGCTGGAGGAAGGGACCCCGCATCCCTTTCACTTCACCCCAGCCCCCGCGCTCTCCCAAAGGGTCCCGCACAGGAACGTGTGTGCAGCCCCAGCTGGGAGGGCTTCTGGGCCTTTCTTTAGGACAGCAGAGTGCAGCGGAGGAGCTGGACACTTCGGTTCCTGGGGACTTCTCAGGAATTTGTGAATGCTTTTCCAGAAACCACACCATAGCAGCATGGCCCGGTGACAGTCTGCCTAGCGGCTTGGGGCTTCCAGACACGCAAGGCTGTTCTCACAGCTGTTTTTGTGAGGCCCTGCTCAGCTGCCACTGGGCACAGCACAGGGTGGGAGCTGGAGCAGGCGCCTCTGATGACCTGGCCTGGAGTGGCCTCCAGGAAGCCGCCCGTCCAGCCCCGGAGCTGAGACGCTCCGTTTCAGGGAACTGGTGAGAATTCCCCTGCTCCAGGCTGGTGAGTCAGCTGCCCTTCCTGTTTGCCACCTCGTCCTCTCCTGGGACTTTTATTCCCCTAATTTTCGGACCCTGCTCAGCCTGGTGTTCAGCCAACTACCTCCCACCACTGGAGCCCATGTCTCCCAGGCCACTTCTGTCTGCAACCTGCACCAGTGTCATTCAGGGAACAGGGATGCAGGGCAGTAGGTGTCAGCCACCTGGAGGGAGGGGGACTGGAGGACAGGATCCCCAGAAAAGCCGAGGGATCCCCAGGAGTCTTGGGCTGTCTGGGGTTCGGGAGTGGAGGAGATTGGGAGCCACAGCCCAGGGCAGGGGCTCAGGGGCACAGGGAAAGAACAGGTGGCAGAAATCCCTTTCCTGTGCTGCCTCTGCTCTCCCAAGATACCTTGGGACAGCCCTGCCTGGGGCGACAGCAGGAGGTTGGGCTGCGGCCTGAGGGGCAAGATGCAGAAGTGTGAGAGGCCGTGCCACCAGCTCCAGCACCCACCTCCTCCTCTTGTGCAAACCCCAGGCTGGGGAGGACTCAGGGTGAGAGTGCTGCCTCCCAGGGTGCTCCCTTCAGAGATAAACTCTTCACCCAGGAGCTGGCCCTGCCCGCCTGTCCTCCCCTCTGCTCTCCACAAAACCAGGCCCAGCCCTGCCCTGCCCCACACGGGCCAATCAGAGCCATCGCCCATGGGGACCAGAGCACGGGAGCCGTAGCCAGGAAAGCAGAGGCAAGCGACGGTGAAGAAAGCGCGTTTCTAACAAACAGGGAGGAAAGGAGAGACCTGGGGAGGAAGGCGGCTGAGCACGAAGCGGCAGCCAGGAAGCTCCAGGGCCCCCCTCCCGCCACCCGGACAGAGCCCAGTGAGAAACCGAGAGCCTGGAGAGTGGCCGTGAAGAGCCAGGCGTGGACGGTCCAGAGAGTGGCCGTGAAGGGCCAGGCGTGGACGGTCCAGAGAGTGGCCGTGAAGGGCCAGGCGTGGACGGTCCAGAGAGTGGCCGTGAAGGGCCAGGCATGGACGGTCCAGAGAGAAAAGCAGGAATGAAGAGGGGCACGCCAGTGCAGCGGCAGACACAGAAGCATCCGGAACCGAAGTCCACAGGCCTCAGCTGGGAAGAACTCACAGAGCCCCCAGCAGGGAAACCAGAGGACAAGTGGCCGCAAAACTCAGGACCACCAGAAAGTAAACTGACAGGCGGGGCGCAGGGGCTCGGGTCTGTAATTCGGCACTTTGGGAGGCCGAGGCGGGGGGATCACCTGAAGTCAGACGTCAGGGACCAGCCTGGCCAACATGGCAAAACGCTGCCTCCACAAAAAATATAAAGTTAGCGGGGCACGGTGGCTCGCGCCCGTAATCCCAGCTACTTGAGCGCCTGAAGCAGGAGAATCGCTTGACCCTGGGAGGTGTAGGTTGCAGCGAGCCGAGATCGCACCACTGCATTCCAACCTGGGTGACAGAGTGAGACTTTGTGTCAAAAAAAAGAAAAAGAAAAGAAAGCATTGCAACAGCTCCCAGGAGAGCAAGAGCACAGCCACAAGGGAGGAGCAGACACAGACCCGCCCGGCTCAGCAGCCAGACCCCGCGGGACAGGCCTCAGCCTGGAGCTGTGTGTGTAGTGTGGCTGCCGTCCACGCACGAGGACGCAGCAACATTCTCCTACTCGCAGGGGTACCCAGTATTCACAGCGAGGCCACAGCAGACCACAGCGGGGACACGGCAGACCACGGCGGGGACACGGTATTCACAGTGAGGCCACAGCAGACCACGGCGGGGACACAGCAGACCACGGCAGGGACACAGCAGACCACGGCGGGGAGGAGGATCGAGTGGTTAGGGGACACAACGTCAGGAGCCAAGGCAAGAATCTGTCATCTGGGATGAAGCCTCCAGACCCAATCAGCGTGTGGCCAATGAGGGGACGGCCAGAGGACACAGGCCCTGCTGCGGCAGCATCGCTGCAGACGAGTCTGAGAAGGTCTCATCTCAAAGGCATCCCCGTGAGGACAAAAGCAGAATGTGCACCTTTAGTTCAAGAAAGCTCGATGTATCTGACTGAGACGGGGAGGAAAAAAGAAACGAAAGAGCGTGCAGTGAATGGAAAACACAAAACAGGACGAAGGAGTCAGCTCCTAAACAATTACGAAGAGCTAAGTAGCCCCAGTGAAAGGTGTTCAGTGTGGGGGGTCCCTCAACCCGCTGCCCGCAAGGGGCACCTACACGGAGAAGGAAATGCGGGAAGTGAAGGGATGGGTGGGCCCTCCAAGCAGCCAGGAAGCAAAGCAAGCCTGGGTGGCAACCGTGAGCCCCGAGAAATGAATGCAATGGGCAAGAAGAGTAACGTTAATGTGCCAGGCCTGAGAGTCACACAGTGTGCGAGCCTCCACCGAAAGCCACCGCTGTTCCTGAAACCAGCCACCACTGTTCCTGAAACCAGCCTCCCCCACAATTTCCTGCTCCCTTGAGTGACTGCTTTGGGCCCTTCTCACTGGTGGTTTGAGCATTTTCCTCTGTCTTGCTAAGTCACATGCTTATGTAATGAGTCATTGCTGGGTTCCCCCAGCTCCAGACACTTGTCCTGAGGCCTGTGGATGCCATGTCAGCGCCCGCCTCACCCTGCGCCCACCTCGCCTTGTGCTCACCTCGCCTTGTGCCCATGCACACTCTGGCGCCACCTCGGCCTGCACCCACCTCACCCTGTGCCCACGCCCTGTGCCCGCCTCGCCCTGCACCCACCTCACCCTGCACCCATCTCACCCTGCACCCACCTCACCCTGTGCCCATGCACACTCCAGCCCCACCTCACCCTGCGACCACCTCACCCTGTGCCCACCTCGCCTTGTGTCCATGCACGCTCCAGCCCCACCTCACCCCGCGCCCACCTCGCCCTGTGCCCACCTCGCCTTGTGCCCATGCACGCTCTGGCCCCACCTCACCCTGCGCCCACCACGCCCTGTACCCACCTTGCCTTGTGCCCATGCACGCTCCGGCCCCACCTCACCCTGCGCCCACCACGCCCTGTGCCCACCTCGCCTTGTGCCCATGCACGCTCCGGCCCCACCTCACCCTGTGCCCACCTCGCCTTGTGCCCATGCACGCTCTGGCCCCACCTCACCCTGCGCCCACCATGCCCTGTGCCCACCTCACCTTGTGCCCATGCACGCTCTGGCCCCACCTCACCCTGCGCCCACCACGCCCTGTGCCCACCTTGCCTTGTGCCCACGTACGCTCTGGCCCCACCTTCCTCATTTGGCTGTGTTGTGACCACCCTCAGCTCAACCTGCAGGGCTCCTGTCACCCGAACCCTTCCCTCCTCCTGAGCAGCTCTGGTGGCCTGGGTTGCTGGCATCTTTGCTGACTTAGTTTCCCAGGTGCTCATTCACACCACCACTGATGTAACCCCAAGGCTCTCAGTTGAATGCAACTCCTCTGCCCTGGTTCCTGCCATCTCTATCCCAGCCTCTCCCAACCTCTGTGTGAGGATGCTCCGTCGTGGGTGCTGGGTCTCTTCTCTCCCACCACCTCCTCGAAGGGCTCCCATCCCCACCCAACCGTTTCTGTGGCTGGGTCTGGTGGAGAAGCCCTGCAGGGGCTCCTGAAGGAAGAAAACTCAGCCCCTGGGTGTGCGTGAACTCCGGTTGAAAGGACTTGTGTGTTCCCTCCCGGCCTCCTGCATCCAGGCACCTTTCCGTGAAGCCCATCCGTCCTCTCTGGGAGCATTCAGGACCTTCTCCTTGTCCCCAAGGGTGTGGAGTTTCACAGAGATCCCAGCAGGAACTTCCAACCCGGAATCTCACGCCCTGGGCTCTGGGAAGCCAGCTCGGCCTCCCCCCAAACTCCCCCGTCCTGTCTTCCTGCAGCTCTACCTCGGGCTCTGCTCGTTTTCCTGACTTCGTTATTTCCACCTGTTTCCTTTACTCGTGGAAAGACGTCTTCGGCTTTAACGTCAAACCCTGCTGCTGGATTTTTCGGGCTTGCTCTGGTGCTTTTAACCGTGGGGCCGTTTCTCATGCCCGACCTGTCTCTGCAGTGGCTGATTTTCCTCTGGTGCTGCTTTCGCTGGCCTCCGAGGATCCAGTGACAGCTGCTTTTGTCTTTCTTTCCTAAGACGTTTTCTAATTTTAATGTTTGTAGGCACATAGTGTGTGTACATATTTATGGCGTGCCTGAATGTTTCGATAGAGGCGTGCAATGTGTAAGTCACGCCACGGAAAACGGGGTGTCCATCCCCTCGGCATCTATCCTTTATGTTACACGCCACGGAAAACGGGGTGTCCATCCCCTCAGCATCTATCCTTTATGTTACACGCCACGGAAAACGGGGTGTCCATCCCCTCAGCATCTATCCTTTATGTTACACGCCACGGAAAACGGGGTGTCCATCCCCTCAGCATCTATCCTTTATGTTACAAGCAATCCCATTCACTGTTACTTTTAAATGTACGATTAAGTTATTGTTGACTGCAGTCCCTGCACTGTGCACCGATGCCTCCTTCTTTCTTCGCCACACGTCTTCACCCGCGACGTGTCCCTGGACCCCGGGCCTCGTCCTGTCTCCAGCACACACGTCTTCACCCGCCATGTGTCCCTGGACGCCGGGCCTCGTCCTGTCTCCACCACACACGTCTTCACCCGCCATGTGTCCCTGGACCCCGGGCCTCGTCCTGTCTCCACCACACACGTCTTCACCCGCGATGTGTCCCTGGACCCCGGGCCTCGTCCTGTCTCCACCACACACGTCTTCACCCGCCATGTGTCCCTGGACGCCGGGCCTCGTCCTGTCTCCACCACACACGTCTTCACCCGCCATGTGTCCCTGGACCCCGAGCCTCGTCCTGTCTCCACCACACACGTCTTCACCCGCCATGTGTCCCTGGACCCCGGGCCTCGTCCTGTCTCCACCACACACGTCTTCACCCGCCATGTGTCCCTGGACCCCGGGCCTCGTCCTGTCTCCACCACACACGTCTTCACCCGCCATGTGTCCCTGGACGCCGGGCCTCGTCCTGTCTCCACCACACACGTCTTCACCCGCGATGTGTCCCTGGACCCCGGGCCTCGTCCTGTCTCCTCCACACACATCTTTGTCCCGCGATGTGTCCCTGGACGCCGGGCCTCGTCCTGTCTCCACCACACACGTCTTCACCCGTGATGTGTCCCTGGACGCCGGGCCTCGTCCTGTCTCCACCACACACGTCTTCACCCGCGATGTGTCCCTGGACCCCGGGCCTCGTCCTGTCTCCACCACACACGTCTTCACCCGCGATGTGTCCCTGGACCCCGGGCCTCGTCCTGTCTCCACCACACACGTCTTCACCCGCGATGTGTCCCTGGACGCCGGGCCTCGTCCTGTCTCCACCACACACGTCTTCACCCGCCATGTGTCCCTGGATGCCGGGCCTCGTCCTGTCTCCACCACACACGTCTTCACCCGCCATGTGTCCCTGGACGCCGGGCCTCGTCCTGTCTCCACCACACACGTCTTCACCCGCCATGTGTCCCTGGACCCCGGGCCTCGTCCTGTCTCCACCACACACGTCTTCACCCGCCATGTGTCCCTGGACGCCGGGCCTCGTCCTGTCTCCACCACACACGTCTTCACCCGCGATGTGTCCCTGGACCCCGGGCCTTGTCCTGTCTCCTCCACACACATCTTTGTCCCGCGATGTGTCCCTGGACGCCGGGCCTCGTCCTGTCTCCACCACACACGTCTTCACCCGTGATGTGTCCCTGGACGCCGGGCCTCGTCCTGTCTCCACCACACACGTCTTCACCCGCGATGTGTCCCTGGACCCCGGGCCTCGTCCTGTCTCCACCACACACGTCTTCACCCGCGATGTGTCCCTGGACCCCGGGCCTCGTCCTGTCTCCACCACACACGTCTTCACCCGTGATGTGTCCCTGGACCCCGGGCCTCGTCCTGTCTCCACCACACACGTCTTTGTCCCGCGATGTGTCCCTGGACCCCGAGCCTCGTCCTGTCTCCACCACACACGTCTTCGTCCCGCGATGTGTCCCTGGACGCCGGGCCTCGTCCTGTCTCCACCACACACGTCTTCACCCGCCATGTGTCCCTGGACGCCGGGCCTCGTCCTGTCTCCACCACACACGTCTTCACCCGCCATGTGTCCCTGGACCCCGGGCCTCGTCCTGTCTGCACCACACACGTCTTCACCCGCCATGTGTCCCTGGACCCCGGGCCTCGTCCTGTCTGCACCACACACGTCTTCACCCGCCATGTGTCCCTGGACCCCGGGCCTCGTCCTGTCTCCACCACACACGTCTTCACCCGCCATGTGTCCCTGGACCCCGAGCCTCGTCCTGTCTCCACCACACACGTCTTCACCCGCCATGTGTCCCTGGACCCCGGGCCTCGTCCTGTCTCCACCACACACGTCTTTGTCCCGCGATGTGTCCCTGGACCCCGAGCCTCGTCCTGTCTCCACCACACACGTCTTCACCCGCCATGTGTCCCTGGACCCCGGGCCTCGTCCTGTCTCCACCACACACGTCTTCACCCGCCATGTGTCCCTGGACCCCGGGCCTCGTCCTGTCTCCAGCACACACGTCTTCACCCGCCATGTGTCCCTGGACCCCGGGCCTCGTCCTGTCTCCAGCACACACGTCTTCACCCGCCATGTGTCCCTGGACCCCGGGCCTCGTCCTGTCTCCACCACACACGTCTTCACCCGCCATGTGTCCCTGGACCCCGGGCCTCGTCCTGTCTCCAGCACACACGTCTTTGTCCCGCGATGTGTCCCTGGACCCCGGGCCTCGTCCTGTCTCCACCACACACGTCTTCACCCGCCATGTGTCCCTGGACCCCGGGCCTCGTCCTGTCTTCATCCTGCATGTCCTGTTTCCCTCCAAGTCTTCTCAGGTTAGGTCTCTCTACCGTCTTTCACAGTGGTCTCTTTCCTTAAGAACCCAGCAAGGCTGACACGGGTGCCAGAGCGAGCCTGTGCTGTGTGTCCTGGGGGCCTCCACATCCGCGTCTCAGTCCTTTCTCTGAGCCGTCAGACCCTCCAGAGGCCTTGTGGTGGAGGCGCCCAGGGCTCTGGCGCTGGTCTGGGGGAAGGGCCCGGGCTCCGTGTCCAGGGCTCCCAGCCGCCACCTTGGCAGGGCCCAGGAAGAGCCCCTCGTGCTCTTCCACAGAATGGGGGACCTGGGAGGTTAAGGACTCCTCGACTGTTCTGAAGCACGTGGGCTGAGTGCCGCGCTGCGACTCCCGGCTCTGGGGCTTGTGGCTCCCTCTGGTGGAAGGCAGCTCGATGTTGGCGTCGTCGATCCACTTGGAGAATGTGATCTGAGTCTCTTGGGCACCGACAGCCACCTGCCCGGCCATGCCAGTGACCGCTCTGGTTTCCAGGGTTCAGGAGGCTCACTGCTCAGCCCCAGCTCGCCTCCCTCCCCCACTCCCACAAACCCCACCTGGCCCCCGGGATCCCCTCCACCAGGGCATCGTCAGCACGGCCACCTGGCTCCCAAGCAGCTGGTCCTGCCCGGTCTCCCTGAGGAGCGAGAATCACGTCCGGACTGTGACCACGTGGCTCGTGGGGCATCCAGTCCAGCGGGGCCCTCAGGACGGTCCGCAGGCCCAGCCAGCCCTCCTGTTCTGGGCCCTTCACCCTTGGGTGCCCACATGGCTCCATCTTCTCTCCGGTGTGAGGCTGGTTTTGCCGTGAGCGCCGTGACCTCAGGCATCTGCCCGGCCACACTGTCTTCCCGCTTCGGTCCAGCCCACGGAACCTGAGGCCTCTGCGACTGTGTCCCAAAGCCGGCACAAGCTGCTGCCACCCAGCCTCTGCCCGGTGGCTTTGAGGTTTGAAACTGAAGCCCCCCAAATGCTCTTCAGGGCCCAGAGGGGTCACAGGCCAGCTGCTGCCCCATTGCTATCACAGCTCAGCCCTCATTCTGGCCGATGGGAGGACGGTACCCCTGGCTCTGACACCTGCCCCTCACGTCACCACGCCCCATGCCAGGCTGTGCCCCTCAAGTCTTCTCGGCCCCTCAGGGCTGCCTGGCATGGGGCAGCCTTGCCTCAGGCCCACTGCAGATGCCCTGGTTTGGAGGAGACCTGCCAGGACCTCGGGAGGTCCTGCCAGGAGTCCAAACCACGCTCCTCCAGGGTCCCACTGGGAGAGAAGCAGCAGTGGGGACCCTGGCTGGTCCTTACTAGGGTGTGTCAGGTGCAAGGTTACAGCACCTCAGTTTCCCCAAGCATAAACAGAGGTCATGGCAGCAGCCTCCCCATAGGGTCATCGACGGCTGCGTGAGTCCATGAGCTCCAGGGTCTTGGGACGGCACCAGGTAGAGTCGGCGCTGAGCTCTGCATACAGAGCAGCTCAGGGCTTGGGTTTGGGAGGTGGCGGAGGCCTGAGTTTCGGCCCCAACCCTCAGCTCTTTCAACCTGAGCTTCCCCCTCTCCAGTACAATAAAGCTGTGAGGTAAGCACAGTGGTACTGAGTTAAGTGGTGTCCCCCCGAAATTCATTTCCTTCCACACCCATGCATATGACCTTCCTGTATTTGGACACAGGACAGTGGCAGATGCCGTGAAGTCAAGCACACTGGGTTGGGGTGGCCCTAAGTCCAATACGACTGCTGTCCTTATAAGAGGAGGATTTGCAGCCAGACACCCTGAGGGGACGCGGAGACCCACAGGAACAAGCTTCCAGACACCCTGAGGGGACGTGGAGACCCACAGGAACAAGCTTCCAGATGAGGGGGGCATGGGGTGCACTCTGCCTGAGGCCTTCAGCAAGGAGATGCAGAGACCCACAGGACAACCTTCCAGACACGAGGGGCATGGGGTACACCCTCCCCAAGGCCTTCAGCAAGGACCCATCCTGCCAGTGCCTTGCTTGCAGCCCAGTGGCACTGGTTTTGGGTTCTGGCCTCCAGAGCGGTAAAGAGTAGCCTCTGTTGGTCAAGCCACATGGTTTGCAGTCATTCGTTAAGGCTGCCCCAGGAAACTGACATGCTATCTGGCAGATATGGTGTCTGGGCCCACGATCACACTCAGAAAACAGTGTCTACCCCCACCCCACCACCGCTGTGTGTTACCAATATTACCTCTGCGGCTGTCAGAGACCACAGGAGAGGCTGAGGTCAGGCCCCTGCCCCAGGCCCTCCAGTAGTGCCTCATCCCTCAGCAGACAGGGTGAAAGGCAGGTGGAGGATGTGCTGCGTGGCTGCTTCGTGGCTGCCGTGGCTGCTGTGGCAAGGGTATGTGTGGACATAAGCTCTTGGAGAGAAAATCCATCCCTGTGGATGGAGGACCCCAGCAATGGGTCCCTGCTGTGCAAAGAGAACGCGATCCTCAGTATTTTTTCCTCCCTTTCTCTCACCACATTGACCTGACGGCAAGCCTCTTGTACAGAACCATGCGGCAGGAATGGCAGCTGCAACTCCACGAGAAACATCATCCTTGTCATCAGAAGACCAGGAGGAGTCCCCGGGAGGCAGCAGGGTGGAGGATCTCCACCGAGGAGAGAGCAGGAGACAGGACCCCACTGCTGTGTACAAACTGGCGTGCGTCCTGGCTCACCCAAAGCTGCAGGTGTGAAACACACCCGAGACACGGCGTAAAGCACTTGGAGCTGCACTGACGTGAACCGGTGCCCAAGACCCCAACAGCTGCCTGTCAGGGGCCGGCCCACCCGGCGCAGCAGAGCCTTTGACAGTCAAACCCATATGGAAACAAGGCTCCCAGGAGGAGAGAGAACCTGCAAGCTGAACATCGCTACTGGGCTGGCTGTGACTGAGACAAAACAAAGAATAATCAGCATCCCCTAGACAGCGGTGCAGGGCCGAGTCTCACGGCACAGGTGAAAGCGTCCGGGCTGAAGTCTGGGTTAGCTCCCTGTCACTACCACAGCTCCTCGCTGTGTCCGACAACACAAACACATTCCTTTCAGGCCGGGGCTGAAGTCTGAAATGAGTCTCAGTGGGCTACGGCACGGAGCCCCCAGGCTGCACTCCTTCTGCAGGTCTGGGGGAGCCATCCCGCAGCCATTCCCAGCTTGTAGAGGCTGCTGGTGCCCCACACCTTGGCTCAGGGCCAAGGCCAGCTACACAGCATCCTTCTGACCCTCTGTTGTCACCCCTCTTTCTCTGGCTCAGTGAGAAAGGTTCTCTGCTTAGAAGGATTCTTGTGATTAGACTGAACCTACTCGGATCATCTCCCCACCTCAGAACCTGCTGAATCAAATCTGGATGGTCCCTTTTACTGCAGAAAGTGACATATCCACACGCTCTGGGAATCAGCATGCTGTATATCCCAAGAACCAGAATATGGGGCTGATATTCAAGGGAAAAGATGATAAACGCAGAATAAACACTGAAATGACACAGATGGCATAATAATAGATAAGGATTTTGAAACAGTAATTAACCACACTCCCTCAGGGAAAGGTAAACACTCTTGAAATTTAAAAAAACATAAAAAGTTCCAGCAGATATATAGACACTGTAAAAAAGAAGGAAATGGGAATTTTAGAACTGAGAAGTAAAATGCATGAAGTAAACATTTCTACTGGATGAGTTTAATAGCAAAATGGAGGTGACAGAGAAAAGAATCAGTGAAGTTAAAGACAGTTCAATAGAAATGATCCAGTCTGAGAAAGAAAACACTGGGAAAAATGAACAGAGCCTCAGAGATCTGCGAGGAAACATTAAAAAGTCTAACATTTTCATCAACTGAGTCTCCGAAATGGAGAAGAAAAAGATGAATGTCATAAAGAATAATTAAAGAGAATACTGAAAACTTCCCAAATTTGGTGAAATAAATAAACAGGTTCAAGAAGATCAGCAAACCCTAAACAGGACAATCTCTAGTATCTAAACTGAGATCTATCATAATTAAGCATGAAACTTAAAATTAAAAATAAAGAAATAGTCATAAAGGTAACCAGAGAAAAACAACACGTTTCACACACGGAACAATAATTTGAACAACTGTGAATTTCTCATCAGAAACCACAGAGGCCAGAATATAGTGGGTAACATACTTAAAGTGCTAGACAAAAAATAACCACCCAGAATTCTATACCCAGCAAAAATGTTCATCACAAACGGAAGCTAAGCTAAGCATGGTGCTTGATAATGTAATCCTAGTGCTTTGGGAGGCTGAAGCAGGAGAAATGCTTCAGATCAGGAGTTTATGACTGGCCTGGGCAATATAAAAACCCATATCACTACAAAAAACTTTAAAAAGTAGCTAAGCATGGTAGTGTGCACCTGTACCCTAATTATTTGGGAGGCTGAGGCAAGAGGATTTACTGAGCCCAAGAGTTCAAGGTTACAGTAAGGTTGATCACACCACTGCACTCCAGCCTGGGGAACAGAGTGAGACCCTGTCTCAAAAGAAAAAAAAAGGATAAATAAGACTCATCACCAGCAGACCTGCACTATAAGAAGTGCTAAAGAGAGTTCTTAAAAAGAGGCCAGGCATGGTGGCTCACGCCTGTAATCCCAACACTTTGGGAGGATGAGGTGGGTGGATCATGAGGTCAGGAGTTCAACACCAGCCTGGCCAAGAGACCAGCCTGGCCACTATGGTGAAACCCTGTCTCTACTAAAAATACAAAAATTAGCCAGGCGTGGTGATGGGCACCTGTAATCCCAGCTACTCGGGAGGCTGAGGGAGGAGAATCACTTGAACGCAGGAGGCAGAGGTTGCAGTGAGCCACGATCGCACCATTGCACTCCAGTCTGGGTGACAAGAGCAAAACTCCATCTCAAAAAAAAAATGATATTGTCTGTAGGTTTAATGTATGTAGATGTAACACGTATGACACATATAAGGCAAAGGGTTAGAGGATTTATGTAGCTTAAGGTTTCAAGGTTTTACATGAAGTAGTAAAATTTTAACTTTGTTAAAAGTAGGATTTACATGTTATAATCCTTAAGCAACAACTAAAAAATAAGAAAATATGCACCCAAAAGCCAGCAGATAAGATAAAATGCAACACCAATGCATATTCCCGTAATCAAAGAGAAGGCAGAAAAGATGAAAGAAGGAAACAAAAATGGAAAATAATAAAGCCGTAGACTGCAAACCAGTAAGACCCATGATTACCAAGGGAAACTAGCAGGTAAAAGGAGGCGTTTTACATCTCTGATCAATACACGACACATGACCCGAACACAACACACATGACACGTGACCCGAACACAACACACATGACACGTGACCCGAATGCAACACACATGACACGTGACCCGAACACATGACACATGACACGTGACCCAAACGCAACACACATGACACATGACCCGAATGCAACACACGACACATGACCAGAACGCAACACACATGGCACGTGACCAGAACGCAACACACATGACACGTGACCCGAACACAATACACACGTGACCCGAACACAATACACACGTGACCCGAACACAATACACACGTGACCCGAACACAATACACACGTGACCCGAACACATGACACATGACACGTGACCCGAACGCAACACACATGACACGTGACCCGAACGCAACACACGACACGTGACCCGAACACATGACACATGACATGTGACCCGAACGCAGCACACACGTGACCCGAATGCAACACACATGACACGTGACCAGAACGCAATACACATGACACGTGACCAGAATGCAACACACGACACGTGACCCGAACACGACACATGACATGACCCGAACACGACACATGACACGTGACCCGAACGCAACACACAAGACACGTGACCCGAACGCAACACACACGACACGTGACCCGAACGCAACACACATGACACGTGACCCGAATGCAACACACATGACACGTGACCCAAACACAATACACAACATGTGACCCGAACACGACACATGACACGTGACCCGAACGCAATACACATGACGTGACCCGAACGCAATACACGTGACACGTGACCCGAACGCAATACACGTGACACATGACCGGAACGCAATACACGTGACACATGACCCGAACGCAATACACATGACACATGACCCAAGCGCAATACACATGACCCGAACACAATACACGACACATGACCCGAATGCAATACACATGACACATGACCCGAGCACAATACACATGACCTGAACACAATACACGACACACGACCCGAGCACAATACACATGACACACGACCCGAACACAATACACATGACACACGACCCGAACACAATACACATGACACATGACCTGAACACAATACACGACACGTGACCCGAACGCAATACACATGACACGTGACCCGAACACAGTACACATGACACATGACCCGAACGCAGTACACATGACACATGACCTGAGCACAATACACATGAAACATGACCTGAGCACAATACACGACACATGACCTGAACACACCAATTACAACACGGAGATTGTCCAACTTGATTTAAAAAAAATCAAGGCCCGGGCCGGGCGCGGTGGCTCACGCCTGTAATCCCAGCACTTTGGGAGGCCGAGGCGGGTGGATCACGAGGTCAAGAGATCTAGAACATCCTGGTCAACATGGTGAAACCCCGTCTCTACTGAAAATACAAAAGAATTAGCTGGGCACGGTGGCGCGTGCCTGTAATCCCAGCTACTCAGGAGGCTGAGGCAGGAGAATTGCCTGAACCCAGGAGGCAGAGGTTGCGGTGAGCCGAGATCGCGCCATTGCACTCCAGCCTGGGTAACAAGAGCGAAACTCCGTCTCAAAAAAAAAAAAAAAAAATCAAGGCCCAACTTGTATACTGCCAACAAAAAACACACTTTTAATATAACGACATAAACTGATTAAAAGTGAAAGTGAGATACTCCAAGCAAACATCAATCAAAAGAAAGCTGGGGGCTGGCTGTGGGGGCTCACACCTATAGTCCCAACACATTGGGAGGCTGGAGTGGGAGGACTTCTTGAGGCCAAGAGTTCTAGACTATCCTGAGCAACAGTGACACGCCATCTCTGTTAAAAAGAATCTTTTTAACTAGCTGGGTATGGTGGCACATGCCTGTGGTCCCAGCTACTCAAGAAGCTGATGTGGGAGGATCTCTTGAGCTCATGAGTTTGAGGTTGCAGCGTGCTGTTATCACACTGTTGCTCTCCAGCCTGGGTGACAGAGCAAGACTCTGTCTCTATTGAAAGGAAGGAAGGAAGGAAGGAAGGAAGGAAGGAAGGAAGGAAGGAAGGAAGGAAGGAAGGAAGGAAGGAAGGAAAGAAGGAAGGAGGGAGGGAGGGAGGGAGGGAGGGAGGGAAGGAAGGAGGGAGGGAGGGAGGGAGGGAGGGAAGGAAGGAAGGAAGGAAGGAGGGAGGGAGGGAGGGAGGGAGGGAGGGAGGGAAGGAAGGAAGGAAGGAGGGAGGGAGGGAGGGAGGGAGGACTCCAGCCTGGGTGACAGAGCAAGACTCTGTGAAGGAAGGAAGGGAGGAAGAAAGGAAGGGAGGGAGGGAGGGAGGGAGGGAGGGAGGGAGAAAGCTCGAGTGGCTATATTAGTACCAGTCAAAGTGGACTTCGAACAAGGGAAACAACCAGGAATAAAGGGGCATTTTACATCCAGGGTAAATTTATGAAGAAAACATAGTAATATCCTACGTGGATACGCACCCTACAACAGAATTCTAAAATACCTGATGCAAAATCTGAAAGACCAAAAAGAGAAATATAAAAATCCATAATCATACTTTAAGATGTTGACACCCTTCTCTCAGGTCGAGACGAGACAGACAGTCAAGGATAACTTGAACACAGCAAGTCAACGGGACATCATTACTGTTTACAGACACCTCACACAGTGACAGCGGAACACCCCTATTTCCCCGGTGCAATCAAACTGTCGTCAAGACAGATCCCAGTAAAATCATCTCACAAATATAAAAGAATAGAAATCACTAAAAAGGATATTCTCTGACCATAACGAAATTGAACCAGAATTCAACAGCATCAAGATACCTGGAAAATGTCCAAATATTTGTAAGTTAAATAACATAATTTAAAATAACACAAGCTGAGGAGAAAGTTTCAAGGACAGTTAGAAACTACTCTGAACTGAATGCAGAGGAAATCAGAGCACATCAAAATGTGTGCGATACAGTTAAAGCTGCTTAAAGAAAACTTACAGCACCAAATGCTTACATTATAGGGGAAGAATGGTTGATTTAAAAAACCAATGATTTAAGCTTCCATCTTAAGAATCTAAATAAAAATAAAATATTTAAAATCAGAGCAAGTAGAAGGAATAAATTACAAATAAGAAGAGTGGAAATTAATGAAATGGAAAATGGACAAATAGACAAATTCAATAATCTAAGCTTCCACTTAAAAAAGAAAAACTAGAAAAAGGAGAGGACATTAAATCCAAGCCAAGCAAAGAGAAGAAAATATAAAGATAAGAACGAGTATCGATAAAATCGAAAACAGAAAATAAAACCAATAGCTACTTCTTTGAAAAAAAATCCAGTAAAACTGATAAACCTCTAACTCAACCGACCAAGAAAAAGTGAGAAAGGACACAAATTACCAATGAAAGGAAAGAGGAGACATCACCACGGAACCTACAGACGTGGAAAGAGGACACCTGGACGCAAAGAAGCACATGCAAAGGTCCGCACCGTGGCTCGTCACGGGGAATCCAAACTAAAACCCTAACAAGATTCCAGTATTAAAATGGCTTTGACACAGTTATACCAAGTGCAAAACCAAAGATGCTGAGCAACGGAAACACTCAGTCACTGCTGGGGGTGAGAGTCACAAACATGCTTACTACTCACGAAACGGAGACCTGCGCACAGAAACGCCTGTACGTGAACGTCTGTTGCAGCTCTAGGCATAAACGCCAAAACCTAGAAACAACCCAAATATCCCTCAGCAGTTGAAAGGCACAGGCAGTCCCTTCATACCTCATCAATACCGAGACACAAACCCGCGGCCTGCGGAAATAACCGGAAACCAGCTGGTGACCCAGAGCACCGTGGGCGAACCTCCACGGCACTGTGCCGAGGGAAACCGGCCTCCAGAGGCCACGCGTGTGGCTCCGTGTGCAGCACATCCAGAGAGGCACGGGAGAGGCTGCAGGGACGGAGCACACACGGTCGCAGCCGCGGGCAGGGGGCTGTGACTGCAGACAGCAGCAGAGGGGAAACGTTTGGGGATGGGAGGGCTCGGAATCTTCATGACGGTGGCACCCACATCCCACTGAAACAGGAAAGAATGAATTTTAGTGCAAGCAGAGTTTTTCAGTGTTGGAAAATGCACCCTGCATTACCACACACATGATTTCAGCTATATTAGTGCCAGTTAAGTTGAGCAGTCAGTGACGGCACCCTATCCAGAGACGGCTCATGTCCGTGGCTCCAGTGAGTCACGTTAAACACAGCGGCCCTGTGGCCCACCTAAAAACAGAAGGAAAACCGAGGAGCTCTGACTATCATGCAGGGAGCTTGGGGCCTGCGTGAGGTGCTCACCTGCTGTGTTTCCAGAACCCGTGGACCCACCTCCTCGTTCCTCTCTGTAGTCTCCCACCTCTTCCCATCCCTCCCCCCTCCCACTCGTAGCACCGGCAGGGTCGCCGCAGGCTGTGGACCGTCTGTCTTGGCTTTCCTGGGGGAGGCCGGGGGCTTGGAGTCCAAGACCTGATGAACTCGGGACAAAGAAACACCGGGTCCAGTCGACACTCCCAGGGGTCGTTTCTAAATTGCTACTAAAGTCTCTCTGAACATGTGGAGCATCTAATATGTGAAGCGCTGGGTTCAGCTCAGCCCCACAGGGCACCTGGAGGCTCCAGTCCTCAACTTCCCATCTTAAATCAACAGACACGGCCGCAGGCGCTCTGAAGCCTGCGCCAGCTCAGCGCTGTTTATGGATTTAGGTGCCCTGCCGTAAACCTCCCGTTCTTCAGTGTATTGTGAAGAGATTGAAGATTAGAAGTAAAAGCTGGGATTTGCTGGTTTTGTTGCTTGCTTTGCTCATTTTGCCCCACTTGAATATTTTTAAGCTTCAGAAAGAGCACATAACCCCCTCCACTGCCCTGGCAATGCTGTGAGGGTCCCTTACCCTACACCCCACTGGCTGCAATCTAAGCAAACTTCCAGAACTTCGTGGGCCAGAGGACATGAACCACATGCAGTGGATGGAGACAGGGAACTGCTCACCCTCCTGCGAACCAGTGGGTGTGACCAGCGTTCTGGCCAGGCAGAGGAGTCAGGCTGGGCAGCAGGAGGGCCACAGGGCCCGGAGCAGGTGGGCAGACCCTGACCCCCAGCCTCCATGCCTCTTCCAAAGCCTCCTTGGAGAGTCCCCCTCAGGGGTAGCTCCCAAATATCCCGCTGCTGGCGGCAGGGCAGGGAGTCCGCATCAGGGAACCAGGCCCAGGCCTCCCTCCCACAGGCTCCAGGCTTCCCAGGCCCCATCAAGGTGGGTGGGGGCAGAGCGAGCTGATGGTTGTGAACTGACCTGCGGAGGGGGTCAGGGAGCCTCTCCCAGGCACCGGGGGTGTGAAGCTCGGAGGGAGACAGAGGCTGCTGGCTGCGGGGCAGTGCCCTCTCATCTGGAGTGGGTTCGCTGTGCCCTCCTGCCCCACCCAGGGGTCCTGAGTTCCGGCTGCAGCCCACCCTGTCAGCAGGGAAGAGCCATGTTGCCCCCCTCCTCCCTGCAAGCCCACCAGCCCCGTCCTAGGACCACCCAGGGCCCATGTCTCTCTGGCCACTGGTGGAGGCAGCAACCCCCTTCATCTTCAGAACAGTGACTGGATTCAACCCGGAGGGTTCCATGCCACCATCTCACCTTGTTTGGGAAAACAGACCGCAGTCTCCCCTCCCAGCTAACAGGCCCCGAGTTACAGGCGGGGGAAAACCAGCACTTCAGAGACGGGGGAAGGGGGAGACGTGGTGAAAAGCGCCCCCATGGAACTTCCTGCCCAGGCCCACAGCTTCCAGGGTGTCACACAGGCCAGCCGAGATTGAAACCACACCAGGGAAGTCCAATGCAGACTTTGCCAAATCCTTCATTTTGGGGAAAAAGGCTTAATTTTGCACAAATTTTCTCACTGACACGCAGGAGCAGAGCGTGCAGCAAGAGGGTGATTTTCTCACGCAGCACGGGGCCGTGAGCTCTCACGCTGCCCTTTCTGTCCCAGCCCACGGGGCTCACACCAGAGGCGGACCCCGACCCAGGGACACCCTTCTTCAACACATTTTGGAGACTACGCTTCTGGATAGTTACAAACATCACAACCTAAGGGCACCAAGTGTGACGTGTCTGAGGAAGGGGGGCACTCACCTCCAGCAGCAGCCTTCCCTCCAGCACCGCAGACCCTGCAGGGGGATGGCTGTCTCCGGGCGAGGGGGTGCCAGCCACCGGCTGCCGTGAGCCCTGCTCCTGCACAGCTGTCAGAGAAGAACACACACGTCAGGCACCCCCGGCCCCGGCCCGGCCACTTGGCTTCACTGAAGAACACACACGTCAGGCACCCCCGGCCCCGACCACTTGGCTTCCTTGCGTCTTTCTTACGCTTCCCCACGTTCACCCCACGGTTCGCGCCTGTGCCTGACACCTGGCCGGGGCGGCACTGACCCCTTGCAGGCCATGCGGCATTCCCAGCACAGCCCTGAGGGTCCGAGGGGGCAGGGGCACCGAGACACAGGCCCCAGGTCAGCCGGCGGGGCAGGAGACACCAGGACGTGGGGGCAGAGCCTGACCTGAGAACGCCGCCACCCCCACTCCGCTCCACAGAAACTGCTGTCTCCTCCTGCCCAACCCCCGGGCTCCCACCTATCTCGGGACAAAGTCCAGCTTCCTGCCAGATCCCCCCGCAGCCACCCGGGGGTCCCCACGGCCCCTCTCCTGAGACCGACCACACTGTGGGCTGCACCCCCTTGAGGGCTGGGCCAAGGCTCCTGCGTCTACCCAGATCTTCTGTGCCCTGCACTCACATCACCTCTCTCTCCTGGAACCCCGCAGCCCCTCCCTGGTGAGGAGCAGGCCTGGCCCCAGGCTTCAGGGGCTGCACAGAACACAGCAGGGCAAAGAAAGGCAGGCCCAGGACAGCGGCATGTGCCACCCCTTTCCCGGTGACTGTGAGCAGCCCCCAAGGACACCCCCACTCCCGAGGATGAGGCAGTTTCTCCACTTTCGAGTGCCGAGCTCAGGACAGACGACGCTGTTCACCTCCCAGCTGGCCGAGGGCTGAGTTCCAGGCCAGCACAGGTGCTCACTGCACACTGTGTCCTCAGAGGGACGCCCCTCCCCAGCTTCTGAGAGGGCAGAGGGGACAGGCTTCCCGGCAAGCGGCTAACCCCAGTGCATGGATGGAAGCCCCCCACTGAGGCCGTGGGGGATGCCTGCTGCTCCCACGTCTCCCAGATCCTCAGCTGAAGCCACAGGTGCTGTCCACTCAGGCAGATGCCACTTTGCCGCTGGTTCTGACTTCGAGATGGCATAAAAACTGTCACCACGCACAGCATCTGAAGGCCAGCATGGCCGTCCTTTGCAGTGGGCAGGCTGTGCTGGGATTTCCACTCAGAGGCAGGCTGGTCCTGGCATGGCTCAGCCCAGGATCTGCCCACTTCCATCGGTTAGGGAGACACAGCCGTTTCCTAGGCAGCCCCCTCCACCACCCTCACTCCTTACTGGGCCAGAGTTAGACTCCACCCTGACGCTCAGCAAGAGCCCGACACACAGAAAACGTCTGAGGCCCACAGCCTCATCCAAAAGCACGTGTCTACTTGTGGCCCATCACAGTCCCAAAATGATGTGAGGCTTCTGGGTATATTATCAAGAAACAGAATTAGCACTTGAACAGCAGCTGAACATCTCACGCAGGGTGGGCTGGACTTCCTCCTAACCTGCAGCAAGGGGCACTGTGTCACCTGGGAGCTTCTGCAATATGTGTGGCCTGAACCTCGTGGGTCACTGCCTCCTGCTCCCGCGAATCCTCGGGGCTTCCGTCAGGGCATCCACCTGCTGTTCAAAGTGGGTCACACTTTCCTCTGAGCTCTCCTCACCCTGCAGTCCCTGGGCCGGTGGCCCCCCAGTACCCAGGAGCAGCATCTGTGTCCCCAGGCCCTGGTGAGCACAGCTGGGGTCTGGACGCTGGATGAACCCGCTCCCCATCAGGCCGGGACCACTGCATAGGAAGACCCCTCACCCTTACCCCAGATCCGACAGCTGGACAGGACTGGCACCCCGTCCACCGGAAAGGGCATGCTGGGAGCCACTGATTCGGAATCGGGGTGCCAGCTGCAGAGGTGCTGGCGAGCTAAGGGGTCTGAGTGAGGCAGGGAGGCAGCCAGGAGCCCGGATACGGTGGCGGCGGCGGCCATGGGTCTAGGCCTCCGTCCCCTCCGTCCCCTCCGTCCCTGGTCTCCGAGCCCTCGCTGCTTCCTGAACTCCCATGGCTGCTGAGAGCTGGATTTCTGCTCATCACACTAAACCTAACAAGAAACGCCCCATTTCTTCTCCCACAAAGCAGGACTATTCTGAGGAAGCAGGAACAGTGCACCGAGGTGGGGGCATCCCTGGGGAAGGCGTCCTCCCACCCGCAGCCTCCTGCCCCCCAGGCTCAGCCCGGGGCTCCCGTTCACACAACAGGCTGTTCAGAAAGCCGGAGGCCCTTCGCCCAAGCAGACCCGAGAGAAGCCGGTGAGGGAGGCGCCCCAAGGCCCTGGGGGAGGTCCCAGCCCCTGACCCGGAGCCAAGGAGGGACCCGGCAGGAGCGGCCCCCACGGCTGGGGTTGCCCCCGGCCCTGGGTGCTCCCGGGAGAGGCGGCCACACAGCCGCCCGCCGAGGTCACCCGCGCGCGCACGCCGACCGCCCAGGCGGACCCCATCGCAGGGCTCGTCCCCCCCGCAAGGCGCCCCACGGACCGGCAGCCAGGCCCCTTCCCCAGAAGAGAAGCGCATAGTGCCGGGGCGGGGCGCCCCTCCCAGCATCGCGTGCCCCCTGCGGGCGCCCACTCACTTCCCCCACTTCCCCCGCAGCCGCCGGCACAGTCACGCGATGGGGCCGCCCGGCCTCGCGTGCGAGCAGCATCCCCGCCCCCGCCCTCCTGGGCAGGCCGCCAGGAGCGCCAGGCGCGCGGCAGGGAGGGGGTGCTGGGGTCCAGGGCTCCGGGTGCACACGAGGTGGGGGGGGGACAGGGCCACAGCCTCCCCAGATTCCCCTGCCCTCCCTGCTCCTGGGGCTCCCACCTGAGGGTCTGCCCGGAGGGAGCCCCCATCCCCCACCTCTCCAGCCCAGTCTCCTCCTCTGTGATGTGGGGAGACCCATAAGCCACCACCAGGGTTGCCAGTGGTGAGCGGATGGGGAGAAAGGGAGCTGGCAGCAGGGGTCCTCCCTGGGCACTGCTGAGAAGGGTGGCCCATCACCGCGGCCCTCACAAGGCACAGGAGGAGGGGGCCGCAGGCTCAGGGTGGAGGGATCTCTGTGCCCCCAGGATCTAAGAGGCCAACCTGTCCTCTGCTGCCCAGCCACTGCCCAGCCTGCTGGTCCTGCAGGGTCTGCAGAGAGAGGACCGGCAGCCAGGCCTCTTCCCCAGAAGAGAAGCTTGTAGGTGCCGGGGCGGGGCGCCCCTCCCAGCATCGCGTGCCCCCCGCGGGCGCCCACTCACTGGGAGTGCCAGGGCCACTCCCAGGGGGTGCATGGAGGCAGCCAGAGGCTGGAGGGCTGCATGTCAGAGCAGACAGGGCCCAGGGCAGGGTACGGCCGCCCCCTCAGAGGTGAACAGGCTGCACTGCGGGGCCTGAACCCGGATCTGGGCACTCTCCATGTCCTGCCAGCAACCGCTCAACTCTGAAACGGAGGTGGGGGACTCGGACAACTGTGTGGAACCTGTGTCACGTTGGAGATTCTCAGGGCCAGCCCCAGCTCTCTGCCCACGGCTGCAGAGTTCACTGCAGCCAAGAGGCTCGTTTGGAATAGAGAGAATGTGAAGGCAGCGCTGAGGTCGCGGGTGACCCTGTCCCACAGCAGGGCTGGAGGCAGAGTGGGAGGCTCAGGCACCCCACAGGTGCCCCTGCCTCCTGCTGAGGCCTCCATTTCTTCTCACAGAGGAGACTCAGAGCAAGCTGTCACCGGGAACCCAAGGCCACCCCATCCAGCCCCCTCCGCGGGCACCTGGCGCTGTGTCTCGGTCTGACCCCCTGTCCCTGCTGAAAGAGGAGCCAGAAGGCAGGTCCAACTCTGGGTCTGGGTGATGCTGTGATGCCCAGAAACACAGCCACGTTGCTCCCAGCCCCTCGAAGCCAATTCCCTGGTAGGGACGGAGGGTGAGAGGTCAGCCCTGGGGCTGCCCAGCCTCGGCCCTGCTGTTGCAGATCACGCACCCCAGCCCTGTGCAGCAACTGCAGCTGAAGTTTCCTGCTGTGTGCAGGGCTGAGCAACGTCCATTTCTGACCTTCAGTTCTGGATAGGGAGCTGGACCCCTGGGGGAGCTGAAAAGAGGATGGGAATGAGAGATGAAGAAGCAGAGGAAACAGAACTGGGAAGGGGACAGAGAGACATCCCTTTGTCCTTCACCCTAACCACAGCCTGGACCCGGCAGCTGTGCTGGTTCTCAGGTCTCCTCTGACCCACCCCAGAGCAGACAGGGCCCGGGCTGGATTTGGGGCAGGTGACAGTCGGGATCCCAGCACCTTGGCTGGGAAGGAGGACACGCCTCCGTGAGGCCCCAGCCCACAGTAACCGGATCGCCTGCCTGCAGTCAGGGAGCTGGGCCCAGAAGCCCAAGCAGCAGAGGTGGCCCCCAGCCCACCCCAGCCCTAGGGGAGGAGGGAAGGCGCAAGGGGCTGTGCGCTGAGCAGCACCACTGCTTCCTATCCAGGAAGCCTGGAGGAGGGGCTCAGCCAGCAAAAACTGCCGCTTCCTTCCTGTGAGGGCTGGAGGAGTCCGGAACAGGGATGCTTCATGAGGGTCCCTATCGGCAGGACTGACCCCACCTCTCTGCAGAACCCTCGGCAGGGCCTGAGTGGTGAAAGCAGCAAACGAGAGGAAGGCCAGAGATCCCTGTCTCCATCATTTTCACCCAGCCCTTAGCTGGCACATCGACCCTAAGCATCCTCGTTGGAAGGGACAGAGCTCCACAGACAGGGGCATAAGGGAGGGAGCAGCAGGGGGCCCCAGGCAGACTCAGCTCAGGACTCCCTCTAGGGAATCTTCCTAAGTAAAGCTGCCTGACAGTCTGCAGCTCCTGGGAGCATTCCACCGCAGAGCAGTTCCACAGTGACCATGGGAGTCAGTTCCACAGTCCTGGAAGGACAGTCAGAGCCATCTTGTGAGTCTAGGACAGGCGGGCCCAGGACAGGCAGGTCTAGGACAGGTGGGCCCAGGACAGGTGGGCCCAGGACAGGCAGGTCTAGGACAGGTGGGCCCAGGACAGGCGGGTCTAGGACAGGTGGGCCCAGGACAGGTGGGCCTAGGACAGGCGGGTCTAGGACAGGCGGGTCTAGGACAGGTGGGCCCAGGACAGGTGGGTCTAGGACAGGCGGGTCTAGGACAGGCGGGTCTAGGACAGGTGGGCCCAGGACAGGTGGGCCCAGGACAGGCGGGTCTAGGACAGGCGGGTCCAGGACAGGTGAGCCCAGGACAGGTGGGCCCAGGACAGGCGGGTCTAGGACAGGTGGGCCCAGGACAGGCGGGTCTAGGACAGGTGGGCCCAGGACAGGCGGGTCTAGGACAGGTGGGCCCAGGACAGGTGGGCCCAGGACAGGCGGGTCTAGGACAGGCGGGTCCAGGACAGGTGAGCCCAGGACAGGTGGGCCCAGGACAGGCGGGTCTAGGACAGGCGGGTCCAGGACAGGTGAGCCCAGGACAGGTGGGGGTCCCATTTGAATCCGTGGGCTTGGTGAAGCCGGTTGTCCTCCCCAGTGTGGTTGGGCACCGACCAGTCCACAGGGGGCCTGGAGAGAGCTAGGCAGCAGCTGTTGCCCCTTTTCCTGATTCATGACTGAAGCCAGATCTGCTCACCTCCCCTTCTCTGGCCCCGGGCTGGAATAGACACCAGCACCCGGCCCTCAGGCCTCTGGGCTTGGATTGAACTATACCTCGCCCATCCGGAGTCTCCAGTTTGCAGCTGTCTGAGAATAAACCTCCTCATCATAAACCTCCTCATCATAAACCTCCTCATCACAAACCTCCTCATCGCAAACCTCCTCATCGCAAACCTCCTCATCGCAAACCTCCTCATCACAAACCTCCTCATCATAAACCTCCTCATCACAAACCTCCTCATCACAAACCTCCTCATCGCAAACCTCCTCATCACAAACCTCCTCATCGCAAACCTCCTCATCGCAAACCTCCTCATCGCAAACCTCCTAATCATAAACCTCCTCATCACAAACCTCCTCATCACAAACCTCCTCATCATAAACCTCCTCCTCGCAAACCTCCTCATCGCAAACCTCCTCATCGCAAACCTCCTCATCGCAAACCTCCTCATCGCAAACCTCCTCATCGCAAACCTCCTCATCGCAAACCTCCTCATCGCAAACCTCCTCATCACAAACCTCCTCATCGCAAACCTCCTCATCACAAACCTCCTCATCACAAACCTCCTCATCGCAAACCTCCTCATCGCAAACCTCCTCATCACAAACCTCCTCATCACAAACCTCCTCATCGCAAACCTCCTCATCGCAAACCTCCTCATCACAAACCTCCTCATCGCAAACCTCCTCATCGCAAACCTCCTCATCACAAACCTCCTCATCGCAAACCTCCTCATCACAAACCTCCTCATCGCAAACCTCCTCATCGCAAACCTCCTCATCACAAACCTCCTCATCACAAACCTCCTCATCGCAAACCTCCTCATCACAAACCTCCTCATCACAAACCTCCTCATCGCAAACCTCCTCATCACAAACCTCCTCATCGCAAACCTCCTCATCGCAAACCTCCTCATCGCAAACCTCCTCATCATAAACCTCCTCATCGCAAACCTCCTCATCGCAAACCTCCTCATCGTAAACCTCCTCCTCATAATAAACCTCCTCATAATAAACCTCCTCATAATAAACCTCCTCATAATAAACCTCCTCATAATAAACCTCCCTGTGGGCCGGCACGGTGGCTCAGGCCTGTAATCCCAGCACTTTGGGAGGCCGAGGCGGGTGAATCACGAGGTCAAGAGATCGAGACCATCCTGGTCAACATGGTGAAACCCCATCTCTACTAAAAATACAAAAAATTAGCTGGGCATGGTGGCGCGTGCCTGTAATCCCAGCTACTCAGGAGGCTGAGGCAGGAGAATTGCCTGAACCCAGGAGGCAGAGGTTTCGGTGAGCCGAGATCGCGCCATTGCACTCCAGCCTGGGTAACAACAGCAAAACTCCGTCTCCAAAAAAATAAAATAAAATAAACCTCCCTGTGTCTGGTTGTTTTTCTGCAGAGCCCTGACTGACACGCCCGTGAAGCCTGGCCTAGGGTTGGACGAGGGCTCTACAGCAGGCCTGGCCTCTGTGCTCTGGGTGCCTCCAAGGCAGCCCTCCTCAGGGCCACTTCCTCCTCCAGCCATCCAGGGAGTGATGGGAACGTGCCTCGCTCTTCCGTGGGCGCCCCCACACCTGCACCTTTTCATGGGCTGCACCTCCACCCCACACTGTCACCCATGCCTTCCTGAGAGCTGTCCCCAATCACCCATATCTTCCCACGAGCTGCCCCTCCCCTCCACACTGTCACCCGAGAGCTTCCCCCCACCCCATCACCCACAGCTCCCCATGGGCTGTCCACCCCACCCCATCACCCACACCTCCCCATGGGCTGTTCCCCCCACCCCATCACCCACACCTTCCCATGGGCAGTCTAACCCCCCCCTCACCTGCACCTTCCCCTGGGCTGCTCCCTCCAGCATGCCACCTACCTGGGGCTTCACCCACTGTGAGACTCTGAGGGTCCTGGGGGTAGCAGATGACCTCGGTGAAAGTTCCCCTTGAACCGGATTTCACTTGCCCCTGCTCCCAGCTCAGGCTCCCTCCTGAGGGACCCTTAAAGCGCCTCTCCCCTCCGGGAGTTGGATGGGACACTCTAAGATGCCAGGGACGCCCATCCAACCCTCCCCTGATGCCTGCTCTCCCCAGAATTGCCTGACATGACTGGATCCAGGAAACGCGGCACAATCCTAACAAGGGGACTGAATGACCAGGGCTTCCATTGAGGGCCCGGGAGGATGGGGCAGCAGTCTCAGAGCCAAGACGTTCCTGGGGCGCACCTCTGACCCCAACTCCCACACCCCAACTGTTTCTACACATGCCTTTGCAAGTTTTACGTCAAATTAGGGGACCACAGCCTCAAGGTTTTCAAACGTTCGAAGCATTGGAACTCCCTTCCTTCACTCCTCAAGAACTAGATGACAAACTGTTTTGTTTCAAAGATGAACTGTAATATGTACATTCTGGAAGAAAATGTCATTTAGTGATTCTTGATGGCTATGAATTCTATTTGCAAAGGAAACTCCTCACCACCCAGTTACCTTCTGAACAGGTGTGCTCTGCACCTGGACACACAGAATTCTGTCCCAGCTTCTGCACAGGAAAGGTTTAGAGGAGACGTTGGGACGATCATCCAGGGGCTGCCTGTACCAGAGCGTGGGGACAAGCACAGCTCTCCCCAGTGGCCCAGGAGGCATCAGGAGCACTCAGGCAGGCAACAAAGACTCAGAGCAAAGCCAGTGCCCACAGAGGGAGCCCCGGGAGCCGGGCACCGGCTCCTGCTGTGGGAGGCCTCCGCTCCTGAGTCGGCTGTGCTGTGCGCTTGCCTGTAGGTCTGTTCATCTGCTAGGAGCACATGCCCAGCCTTGCAAAGCAGGCAAGTCCACCCTGTGGGACAAAGCTGCCCCTGCAGGCTGTGGGCGGGAGGGACCAGCACAGTGAGAGCCCGGGAGAGCCCTCAGGTGTCCCAGAAAACACCAGTCACCAGGTCGGGGGTTAAGACAGAATGCCTGGGAAGAGGGAGGGTGTGAGAAGCGGATGACTGTGCCACGTGGCTCCTGACACATGGGCAGGCATTATGTAACAGCCTGAGGGAAAGCATTCGAGGTGCTCACTGAGGGCAGAGAGGAGCAGCAGGTGACGAGGGTCCCAGCAAGTGGGTGCTGGGTGGGCAGGTGTCCTTCCAAAATCCTTAGTTACAGCTTATGGGGCAGAGGGGGTTAAAAATGCCGTTCAAAGCCGCAAATTCCCTTACAGAAGAAAAAGCATCAGGAGCATAAATAAACACGCTCATTTCACACAGACACGATATTTATAAAACGGGGCACCCCTAGGACATTTACTGCATCGAGTAGTTGAATCTCCTATAGCAAGAATTTCCAGATTTTTCAAAAAGCACCAGAGAGCTTTAGAGATTTCACACTTCCATACAGCGCAAAAAGAACCACAAAAAAATGCATTTCCTCTGAGCCAGTGAAGACCAGGGAGGCAGCAGCTGGCAGCGCGCACGAGTTTCTCTGGTCAAGAGAATGCGCCTCTAACCACTTTCTGAGATCACAGAAGCCGGGGGCCTCAGGGGGGCTTTGCGGTCACCAGAGTCACACGCTCACCCTGCAGAGAAAACACAGCCTGGCCTTGGAACCCCATGTTATCGTGGAAGATGCAACCAAAAATAGCTCTTTGGGGAAAAAAGAATACTTGCACACATTGCAAATCCATATTCTCTTCATGATGCGAAACATCTGCTAGAAGCAACAGTTTGGGCATTCTCGTTCCATTGCAACTTACCGAGGAAAAGCACGCCAGGGCCAAGCCGAGGGTTTAAGAAACCTTTTGTAAAACAAAACGCAAAAACCTGTGCTGGTGTTATTTAACAAATATTCAGCTGATCAGCACAGGGCGCACAGGTGTACAGATGAGTGAGCAGGCCACATCGCAGGCCACATCGCAGGCCACTAAGCCTGTGTGGCCGTAGCCGGAGAGCGCCCTGGCTGTCGCTCTCAGGCAGGATACAGTGCTGCGCTGCACACCCAGGGAGCCTTCATGAGCAGCCCCACTGGTCTCTCCCACCGCGGGCGAGGGGGCCGAGCCCTCACTGAGTCGTCTGCCATCTACCCACAGGTGTGGACACTGTCTGCTTGTCAACTTTCTCGTCAATGAGAAGTGCCAGCTCAGCTGTCAGACAGCTTCTCTGATTTATTTCTAAGTAACGAATTTGTAAGTAAATTTATGAAGTTATATAACCCTGATTTTACAGCTAACACCACATGGAGCTGACCTGCCTGGGTCACCACCACCTTCACTGTCCTCACACTTCACTACAGGCAGCCAGCAGCCGTGAGTCCTGCAGTATTCACTTTCAACAGATGCAGACCGAACTGAGTAAGTCTCAGGGCCGGCGGTGCCCAGACGCATGGGGCCGTGAAGAACGTGGGCCCTCGTTCGCCCTTGTGGTCATCCACATCTTCAGCATCTGCCATTGCCGACCCCTGTCCTGGGCATACATCAGAGAAAGGGGGACAGAAACCAGCCACTAGAGAGAATGAGTGGGGGGCGGCGTCAGGTCAGAGGGGCAGAGGCTATGATGTTAAAAGGGGACTGGGGAAGGTCTCCTGAGGGGTGAAGACAAGAGGCCCCGCAGGAGGGCATGGCCTTCAAAAGCTACAGGTGCGCCAGGCCTCGAATGCCGCTCCCAGCAAGGCCCACATGGCCTCACTGCCTGGTGCTGCCATATCCAAGATCCCAGGCTGGCTCGTCTGGTTCCCATGGCCACCACTGCCGCCTCCTGTGTGCCCCTGACCACACACTGTGGCTCAGACCCTGCCTGTGGGGCAGGGAGGTCATGAGGGACAGTGAAGAAGGTGGTTATTCTTATATTTCTCTTTTTTTGAGACAGAGTCTTGCTCTGACACCAGGCTGGAGTGCAGCTGCGCAATCTTGGCTCACTGCAACCTCCAAGTCCAGTTCAAGTGATTCTTCTGCCTCAGCCTCCCGAGTAGCTGGGACTACAAGCAGGTACCACCACGCCCGGCTAATTTTTGTATTTTTTAGTAGAGACGGGGTTTCGCCACGTTGGCCAGGATGGTCTTGATCTCCTAACCTCATGATCTGCCCCCCTCGGCCTCCCAAAGTGCTGGGATTACAGGTGTGAGCCACCACACCCAGCCTGTTCTATTTCTCTTTGCAAAAGGCCCAGCTGCCCAAAATGCCAAGTGCTCCTAAAAGCACTAAGACATGACTTGCCTCACAAACGTACAAATGCACACCCTGCTGTCCCACATCTGGCTATGCTGAGGGCCCACTGCATGCCTGTGTCCTCTCGTTCTCCCCCTGCCTCCCCAGACACTTGCTCTTTCCCCCAGCTCCTAGTGTGCAGGAGAAGCCAGGGCTCTGCTGCTCCCCACCAAGGACTCACTTCAGGGCTCATATAGACACCCTGCGACGACTCCATTCTAGGTTTCCTTGTTCCTCCTGTTCACATTTTGAGACAGTATCAAACTTATAGAAAAGCCCTAAGAGTAACATAAAACACCCAGATACCCGTTGCCCACGGATGCCGCTGAGTTTCACCAGTGTCCCAGTAACATCCTTCTAGCCGAGGTGGTGCTGAGCAGCAGTCCCTGCCGCCTCTCCATCCCTTCCAGTATCTCTGGCTTCCATGGCCTTCCGGATTTTTTGGAGATGGCAGCTGAGTTACTGTGCAGGCTGCCCTTCAGTCTGCTCTGTCTAGTGTTTCCTTGTGATAACACCAAAGTCATGCACCTCCAGCTGGAGCATCAACAAAGCAATGCTGTGCTCCACTCACACACCCTGTTGCGTGGTGCAGGGTCAGACTGATCACTTAGGACAGTGAATGCTGGGCTTTTCTGCTTTGAGGACAGTGAATGCTGGGCTTTTCTGCTTTGAGGACAGTGAATGCTGGGCTCTTCTGCTTTGAGGACAGTGAATGCTGGGCTCTTCTGCTTTGAGGACAGTGAATGCTGGGCTCTTCTGCTTTAAGGACAGTGAATGCTGGGCTCTTCTGCTTTGTAAAGATATCTTGTTCAAGACCATAAAAATCCCATCTCACCCCATTTTCACCACCAACTTCAGCACCACTTGCTCTTTCTTGCCTGGATTATGACTGTGGAGGTCACCACATTCGATTTGGAATTCACCCCTTCTCGCTACAGCCACCTCTCTTCTTAGTCATTAATTAGCAGCCAATTGTGAGGAAAACCCTATCTTATTACTTACTTACTTATTCATTCATTTATATAAGTGTGGCCCTATAAAATCATATTTTATTTACTGGTTTATTATCCATTACTATCATTGTTCGTTTTGTTCAAATAATGCTGAAATTGTCCCAGACTTGGCCAGCGGGAGCCCATTCAAGATGGCTTCTGCGTCCTGTGACACATCTCCATCGCTGGTGAGCACTGCCTTGCTTTCTGGCATGAGATATGTACAAACTTACCTTGTACTTTGTCTGCTCCAGCTCTTGAAATAGCCCCAAAAACGCAGTTGCTTTTAATGGAAAGAAGCATTTAGAAATCAACATCTGAACGTCAGGTGTGCTTGCGGCTGCTGGGGTGTTGCTGCTCCAAGGCCCTCTCAGTGGACAGAGTGTGTATGTCCAGAGGTGGGGGTGTGAATGTACACTCATTTTACATACATATTCCTGTCTCTCTTTATATGTTGAAAACTATGACTTCACACTACTACCTCCAATTCCAATTCAACATCACAGGATTCAACAGAAAGGAATTGTTTTTTCTTTACTATTTGGTAGAAATTACTTTAAAGCTATCTGAACCTAGATTTTCTCTGTGCAAAGATTTTAAATAACTGAATCAATTTCTTTAATTGTCTTATGACTATTCAGGTTTTCTATTTCTTCTTGAGTCAGTTTTAGTAAGTTATATTTTCTAAGAATTTATTTATGTTTTCAAACTTCAAATTTATTAGCATTAATTTGTACATAATAGTGTCCCGTTATATACCTAATACTGCTTACTTTTTCCTGATCAGTTTCAGCAGATCTTCGTAAAGTTTATCATTTAAAAGAATCCTATTATATGTTTCTTTCTATTTCATCAATATCTTCTTTTATTATTTTCTTTATTTTACTCTCTTTTTATTATTCTTTATCAGAACTACTTAATTGAATGCTTAGCTCATTAATATTTAGCCTTTCTTCTTTTATACATAAACACTTAAGGTTATTTATAAGTATTGCTTTGGCTACATCCCACACATTTTAAATATTTTAAAATTACATCATGTTTTCTTCTTTGACCTATGAGTTATTTGTAAGTGTGTTTATTTCCAAATATAAGGGTTTTCAAATTAGATTATTACAGATTTCTAGTTTACCTGCATTGAGGTCCCATCACAAATTCTTCATTATTTTGTCTTTTGAAATGTATGGAGACTCACTTTGTTGACCAATAAGGTTTCCATATATTTATAAGCTCCATGTGGGCTTTGAACAGATGCAAATTTTCTAGTTTGGGGGTGTAGTGCTTTATGTATGTCCCCTAGATTAACTTTTTTTAAATAACATTTTTCAAATATTCTATAACCTTTATTGGCTTTTGTTTACTTCTTCTTTAAAATACTGAGTTACAGTATTTAAAATATTCCTCCCTGATAATGAATTTATATATTCTTCCTTATAGTTCTGTCAATATTTGCTTTATAGATTTTGAAATTATGTTACTGGAAGCATCAAAATTAAAAATTATATTATCTGCTTGATGAAATGAATTGTTTAATCATCGTATAGTGATTTTCTCTATCTCTACTGATGCTTTTTCCCCCAAAAATCAACTTTTTTACATTAATATAGATTCATCATATTTCTTTCAGTTAAATTTCCCCAGCATTCCCTTTCCCATCCATTTATTTCATTCTTTCTGTACCCTTAGAGTGTACATGTGTTTTCTGTAAACAGCATATAGTAATCCACTTTAATAATCTTTATCTTTTAATTATGTTTATTCCATTTACATTTATTGTAGCTACTGATATATTTGGACTTTTGTTCCACCTCTTTTGTGTTTCTTCTTTCCCTTCCCTTTCTTGTCTTTTCCTTTTGACTGATTATATTTTCTCATTCTTTTTTCTTTCCATTAGTTTGAAATTATCCTGAAGATTTTATTATATATTAGATAAACATCCTCCAAAGTTAGAACTTTTTAACTCAAGTTACCTTCTTCAAATTTATATGACATTATGACTATACACTTATTTCTCTTTTTTAAATTCTTATATCATCATTATTATTTGATTTATCCATGTAGTCACCACCTTCTTGTTCTTCATTCTCTCTTGCATCTCAAATCTTCTACCTGGAATTCCCTTCCTTCTGCATGAAGTATATCTTTAATAATTTCCTTTAATAAAGTTATCTCTGGATTCTCAGCTTCACTTAGTTTTCAGTCTCCGAGTATTCCTTAATTTCCTACCAGCACATAAATGTATTTTTAAAGGCTTAAAATATCTTCTCTTAAAGTTTTGCCTGTTATCAGTAGAAGGATGACTCAGTTACATACTGGAAATGGAAGAGACTGAATTAAGTAGCAGATATTCTCCCACTAGACTCTAAATGCCAGGAAGCAAGGACCACGGCAGCTCTTTTTTAACTTGCATTAGACAGGATGTTAATACGGAATTTTCCAGTCTGAATTTTAGCTGAGGCCCCAAGACAAGAAGTGCCAATTGTTCCCATGTGAAATCCTGGGTGCCTAGGTAGAGGAGGTGTTGAAGATGAGGTAAGTTCAAGGTTGATAGGTGGGCTTCTTTAGGGGAGGGGGGCTGTGCTCTCCCCATCCCACCTGCACCATGAGGGGGTTGGGCAGCCTTCTCCTCATTCCATTCCAGGAGAGGTTTCACAAGGCCTGCAAGGGGCTACTGGGTGCCTCCTGAGGCTGGTTGGGGGTACTGACACTGGTGTCCCTCTTACTCTCAAGACATCTAAAGGGCAAAAGGCAGCCGGGCTGCATGTGGAAATAACCCTAACCCAGTGGATCAAAGCGGCATATTTCCTGTGGACCAGGTGGGGTCCTACTGCCTGAACACTGGCCTGGGATGTCTTAAGTCAGTTCCTGGAGATGTGAGGGCAGACTGTGGCAAGAGGCTAGAGGTACCATGGCCGTCTGGGCTAAGGAAGTCAGTGTAAAGGACCAGCTGGAGAGGATGTACCGCCTGTGTTGGCCAATTGTGGCAGAGACACCCCAGGGTAGGGTGGTCACTCAGGAGACCTTGAGAATGCCCCAGGAGGCCCCGGATTCCCTGCCAGCCTCATGTGCCAGCTCTCTGCCATGCCAGCCATGCAGAACCTCTCCTGTCCTTACCTCTTATCCTTCTTGCTCCTCCCACCCTGGAGGGTCAGAAGCCATAGCTACCAGTTGGGGAGGACCCATGGGGCAGCCCAGCCTCCCACCTGCCACAGCACCAGGTGAGGTTAGGAAGAGGTTCACAGGAAGATGTGCAGAGTTTTAACTGTTTTGGTGGTCCTATACTAATCACCAAGCCCAGCCTGCTTGGGCCACATTAGTGGAAGACACTGAATTACCTAGAAGGGACTAGAAAAGTCCTCAGATTATCCCAGTTTCTTCTGAGCACAGAAGGAGAATCAGTCCACAAAGGACATTTGCTGGGGCAGACATGGGAAATCAGAGTTGTCTTCTCTCAACCCTTCCTTCAGGAGTAAACTCAAGGACCAGGAGTGAGTGAGTGAGTGAGTGAGTGAGTGAGTGAGTGGGTGAGTGAGTGAGTGAGTGGGTGAGTGAGTGAGTGAATTAGTGAGTGAGTGAGTGAATGAGTGAGTGAGTGAGTGGGTGAATGAGTGAGTGAGTGAGTGAATGAGTGAGTGAGTGAATGAGTGAGTGAGTGAGTGAGTGGGTGGGTGAGTGAGTGGGTGGGTGGGTGAGTGAGTGAGTGAATGAGTGAGTGAGTGAATGAGTGAGTGAGTGGGTGGGTGGGTGAGTGAGTGAGTGGGTGGGTGGGTGAGTGAGTTAGTGAATGAGTGAGTGAGTGAGTGAGTGAATGAGTGAGTGAGTGAGTGGGTGGGTGGGTGAGTGAGTGAGTGGGTGGGTGGGTGAGTGAGTGAGTGAATGAGTGAGTGAGTGAGTGAATGAGTGAGTGAGTGGGTGGGTGGGTGAGTGAGTGAGTGGGTGGGTGGGTGAGTGAGTTAGTGAATGAGTGAGTGAGTGAGTGAGTGAGTGAGTGAGTGAATGAGTGAGTGAGTGCGTGAGTGAGTGAATGAGTGAGTGAGTGAGTGAGTGAGTGGGTGGGTGAGTGAGTGAGTGAGTGGGTGGGTGGGTGAGTGAGTGAATGAATGAGTGAGTGAGTGAATGAGTGAGTGAGTGGGTGGGTGGGTGAGTGAGTGAGTTAGTGAATGAGTGAGTGAGTGAGTGAGTGAATAAGTGAGTGAGTGAATGAGTGAGTGAGTGAGTGGGTGAGTGAGTGAGTGAGTGAGTGGGTGAGTGAGTGAGTGGGTGAGTGAGTGAGTGAATGAGTGAGTGAGTGAGTGAATGGGTGAGTGAGTGAATGAGTGAGTGAGTGAGTGAATGAGTGAGTGAGTGAGTGAGTGAATGGGTGAGTGAGTGAATGAGTGAGTGAGTGAGTGAGTGAATGAGTGAGTGAGTGAGTGAATGAGTGAGTGAGTGAGTGAATGAGTGAGGGAGTGAGTGAGTGAATGAGTGAGTGAGTGAGTGAATGAGTGAGTGAGTGCATGAATGAGTGAGTGAGTGAGTGAGTGAATGAGTGAGTGAGTGAGTGAATGAGTGAGTGAGTGAGTGAATGAGTGAGTGAATGGGTGAGTAAGTGAATGAGTGAGTGAGTGGGTGAGTGAGTGAGTGAGTGAGTGAGTGAGTGAATGGGTGAGTGAGTGAGTGAGTGAGTGAATGAGTGAGTGAGTGAGTGAATGAGTGAGTGAGTGAATGAGCCCCTGCTCTTCTTGGCCAGGTTCATCTTTCAGAAGCATTTAAAAGAGGTAGGAAAAGTAAAATCAGCTCATAAAATAAGGGCGATCTTGCCGTACAAGTACTACAGTGCTTGGGAAACCATTCCTGAGGGCCTCAGGGCAGAGGCAGGCCTCACAACATCAGGGCAGGGCTGGCTCTCACCCTCTTCTGGCTCTCAAGTGCAGAGAAATATCCTAAATTATTTTAAATGTGTGAGTCTTTGCAGGAAACTCTCCCCAAGGGGAAGCCGTCTTCCAGAAAGCACCAGTGATGGAGAGGAAGGGGGTGAGGTAGAAAGTTGGAGCACAGCCTGGAGAGCTGGAAGCCACACGAGCCACATGTGCCCACGGCTGCCGCAGGACGAGAAAAGTCGATCCCAGCCCTGCAGCCCTGCCACGCCAGCTTGCCTTGGTCTCCAGGACTGCTTCGACAAAACAATTTGAACTACAGAAACTTATTTTCTTGCAGCCGTGATCAAGGTGCTGCCACATTCCGTTTCTGGTGAGGGCTCTCTCGACGGCTTGCGGACAGCCGCCTCCCACTGAATCGTCACATGGACTTCCTGCTGTGCCTGTGGACACAGCCAGCCCTCCAATGTCTGTTCTTAGCCATGTGCTAATCCCGTCAGATCAGAGCTCCGCCCTTACGACCTCATTTAACCTTAAACTTAACTTCCTTAGAGGCCCCTTCTCCAGATACAGTCAAACTACAGGCTAGGGCTTTGACATATGAGTTTTAGGGACATAAACATTCAGTCCTAGCCTCCAAAATTTATGTCCTCACTTGCAAAATACATTAATTCCATCCCAACAGCTCTGAAAATCTTAACACATTCCTGCATCAACTCTAAAGCCTGAAGCCAAAGTTCATTTAACGACGATCTAATTCAGAATTGGGTAAGACTCAAGGAACAGTTTCTCCTAAGGCAGAATTGCTCTCCAGCCAAGAACCTGTGAAGCCGGACAAGCCCCGAGCTTCTAAAACACAGCGGTGAAGAGGCACAGGATGGAACTCTGTGGTGAAAGGCAGAACACAGAAGGGAGAGACAGGAGACGGGTCCCATCACACAGCCGGCAAGGCAAGCCCCTGACACCTGAGGCCTGGGCACACTCCTCTTTGGCTCTGTGCTCTGCCCACAGGCCCTGCCTCACCCCCAGCTCTGCATCCTTGGAAATCCAGGAGGAGGCAGCCCTGCCCTGGGCCTGGGAGTGGCAACCCATGACCTCTGGGTCATCCCCAGTGACACTCTCCCCTTTCTGGAAAGATGAAGCATGCTGGCTGCTAGAGAGGGCTACCTCCTGTCCTGTTCTCCTGAGGCCGAGCTGACAGTGTCTCTGGAAGCTGGTCCCATCCCCACTCTGGCCTCTGCTGAGGAGGCTTCCTGGTTGGACCCCTGGTTCCCGCCAGTTTCCCTGTCAAAGGGTCGTTCTGCTGCATGCAGAGTGTTCTGTCCAGAACAGTTTCTCACTTTCTGCAACGTGGATAGACTGAGAATTCTCCGAATCTGCAAGGTCTGCTTCCTTTTCTCCTGACCGTCCCTTCAGTGTATCTCCTGATGTTTCACTGCACGCAGGAAGGAGAGGCAAGGGTTTCAGCACTTTGCTTAGAAACCTCCCCAGCAAAACATCCCATTTCATCACTCGAGTTCCACTTTCCGCAAAGTCCTCGCCATTTATAACAAGAATCACTTTCCTCACATTTCCACGGGCACGTTCCTCACCAGGGTCAGCTTTCGTGCTCCCGCTTCCACCAGCACTCTGTTCATGGGGTGCGTGCGTTCTCTACGACCACAGCTGCTGTCCCCACGACGCTTTTCTCCCAGAGCCCCCACCAGCAATGCCTTTAACACCCACAGTTCTACCCACCACGCTTCACAGCCATCGGGGCTCTTTCTAGCGCACGCCTCAAAACTCCTGCAGCCGCCACCCGTCAGCCAGCTCCAAGCCGCTTCCACATTCTTAGGTATGTGGAATGCAGTGCACGGCACCCCACTTCTCTGCGTGGGCTGCTTCTAGTAAAACCCCACCGCCTGGGGGCTTCAGCAACAGGAGTCGGTTTCCCCACAGCTGTGGAACTCAACGCCCGGCGTCAGGATGCAGCTGATTTGGCTCTGACGAGGGTCGTCTTTCCGGCTTGGAGGCAGCCGCCTTCTCCCTGTTGTGTCACGGCCTTTCTTTGGGGAGTATTCCACACGGGGTGCGAGACGGTTCTCTTATGTCTCCTTTTGAAGAACACCGGTCCTATCAGATCGGGCCACACCCTCACAACGTTGTTTAACCTTAATTTCTTCCTAAGAGGCCCATCAGCAACTACGGCCACACTGGGAACTGGGGTTTCCCTGTAGGAATGGGCGAAGGGGCGAGACAAACATCCACTCCGTAAGACCATCTTCAAGGAAAAGGCAGATCGTCGGTGGGAGCTGAAAATCAGCGTGATTCAGGCCTGGGTTTACACGGTCACTCATGGTCTCAGGGAGCACGGAACTTTTGACTTGTAGCAAGCGTGGATTCCGGAGCTCCAGATCCCAGGAGCCCCCGTGGCGCTGTGGGGCCTCCGTTCTCGCCCACCCATGTGGGGTGAAGCGGATGTGCCCGTTCAGCCCAGGTGGGTTTTGGAGCCAGGATGGACACAGCTGTGCAGTGGAGCATGGCGGACGCAAAGCAACGAGAGGGCCCTCGATGCCGCTGCGGGTGTTGAGCCGGAGGAGCAGGGAGCAGCGTCATCCTGACGGGAGAATCCCCAGGCTCTGGGAGGCCCTGCCGCCTGCTCTCCTCCCTATCTTGTCTCTGGGACTGTTCTACTCCGCACCTCTCTCCACAGCAACAAGAACACGCACCTCTGTGCCCCGCCAGCGCTCCCGCCCCCATGCGTGGAGGTGGACACGGCTGCGTGCCAGGCTTGGGTACGCTCCATGCCTGAGGGTCTCCACTGCCAGGCACTCTTAGCCATTGACTGCAGGGGTCCTGGGAAACACAGGCACCCCCAGGGAGCTCTGGGAGGGTGGCCTGACCCACAGCTGGGCTTCAGCCACCGAGGCGGGGCTTCTGGACCCTTCCCAGCCAGTGTTAGGGTCCCACGTCCCAGGCTGTGACCAGGACTGAGCCTAGAAGGGGCCCACCTCCCTCCCTCCCTCTTCGGTGCCTGACTTCCCCTCGTGTGAATAGGGAACGGCCAAGAGCGGAAAATGCCCACCTTAACAGTTGCCCAGGAGAAGGGTAGAAGCAGAGGGTCTTATAATTTGAAGTGCTAGTCCGCAAACAAAAATAAAATAAACCCACTGCGTTCCAGAAATTCAACAAGGAAAACATTCACATCACAAACAAATGCTCAGGCCATCGTCACCCTTTGAGGCGAAAGTTCCTGGTTCATATCCTTCCCAAAGGCAACTTTTTACGGCAGCCTTAATGAAATTAGCTTACCCATCTCGAAGTCAAGAGGCATAGTTAAGATCCAACGTTTATGGCCCGACTTGTTTCTAATTACACAGTGGAAATGACTTCAGAAAGGTTTCTACAATTTCCTCTAACATGTACAGCCTGAAGGGGATCACAAAATTCACAATCCTTGGTAGCAAAATCAAGAAGTTGGTCGGGCGTGGTGGCTCACGCCTGTAATCCCAGCTACTTGGGAGGCTGGGCCAGGAGAATTGCTTGAACCTGGAAGATGGAGGTTGCAGTGAGCCAAGATCATGCCATTGCACTCAGCCTGGGCAACAGAACAAGACTCGTCTCAAAATTTTAAAAAAAGCAAAAAAGAAAAATCAAGAAGTCGATTGTGTTCCCTGACTGACTGAAAGCTGCAGCACTATCATAAGCCAGTGGCCTCCTGAGAGTCACTGCAGCTGTAGCAGAGGTGGGCACCTCCCGGCAGGGCAGCAAGAGACATGCAGGGCCCTGCACGGGACGGCCATCCAGTGCCGTCACCCGGGCTTGGGATGGGCGGCAGGATGGGAAGTTTCCACTAGCTGCAGGTTCCGAGGAACCAGGCGTCCAAACTTGCTGGAAACAGCATCGAAGACTTTCTGAGGCTAAGCCCTGGCCTGGCTGGGCACAGTGGGACCTGCGCGGATGGAAATGACCTGGCCTCTCCTCCCACCTCCCAGCCAGAAGGTGAGCCTGTGCTGTGTCAGTGGGAGGATGGCAGACACACCAGGTCTTCAGCTTGGGGCGAAGCCTCCCTGCCGGCTGCCCCAGCCCTTCCTGTGCTGTCCAGACACGGGGGCTGCCAAGCCACACTGCCCCAGCCATGAAAAGCGTGTCTCAGAAGGCAAACCTGGGAGCCTGCCCTCGATTCCACACTGGTGCCCACCCCACCACGCCAGACCACACCAACTGCACCACATCTTAATCCTCGTGGAAAAGCCGCCATCGTGCACACACAGCAAACCCCAGGTCTCGCAGGTAAACTGAGTCCAACAGCACCCAGCGGCCCTGGGCACCAGAGGCCCGGGCTGGAGATGAAGATAAAGATGAAATTAATATTTTCAGCATAAAATTAGAAAACCTGGAACGTAAAACTAAAACTTGCTGTGACCTCATCACTCAGATAAGCTCTGTTAACATTTTGTGGGATTTGATTTCACCGGGGCTGGGGCCGCCAGGATGCTGGGAAGACCCTCACTGTGGGGCCAACACTGGCAGGACATGGCGCATTATGCTGAGGTCACCGTGGCTTTCCCTCCCGCATCCCATGGGCCGTGTCCTTCCCTGGGGGTGTCTGAGGGTGTGCAGAGGCCTGCAGAGGCCCGGCCACTGACAGCCTCTCGCATGCCGAGACAGACACCCTCCCCGAGAGGAGGTCCCCACCCTGACTCAGAACTCAGAAGACGAGGCGCCGGGCACAGGTTTTTAATTCTAAAAGTGGTGCAATCAAACTACGTGTGGGCATGTCACCCGGCACAGAAGCTGGAAGCAGCTTCTCTCCCACCCTCCCGCAACGCCAAGGCCCCGCGGTCTACACCTCAAGTTCTCTGAAGAGATCCCAGCTCCCAGGGCAGCAATAACCGGAAATCTAACGAAATGCCACACCTCCAAGGACAGGCAGGGCACAGGCCTGGGGAGGCCCCACCAGAGAGGCAGGAGCCCCGGAAGCCCCTCCCCACGGAGGGCAGACCCAGCAGCTACGTCTGGGGAGGGCCTGGCATGGGCAGGGGGAGGCGCCCATCATCCCAGGGCAGCCCCCGAGTCCTACCTCAGCCTCCTGACCATGCCCAGCCCTGCTCATCCACCAAGCCGACCCCTATTCCCTGGAGCTGGGGGCTGTGGGGAAGCCCCAGTGAGGCCCGGCCGTGGGAGGAACAGCCCTCGCCCCTCCCACAGGAGCTGGGCAGCTTCAGTGAACCCAGAACCAGAGGCGCAAACTGGCTCATCCCAGCAAAGTGGGGTGAGACCCCCACCTTGAGAGTGTCAAAGACAGCCAGGGCCAGACCCGGCCCCGCGGAAAACCCACAGCCCTGCCAGCTCCCAACCAGGGGCCAGGTCTCCAGGTGAGACCGGGGGCAACAGGGGAAGAAGGGAGTACAGGTGGTGAAGCCCACTAGACACTCACCAGCCACGCAGGCCACAGGAGGACCCTGTGGAGACCCAGCTGGACTCGGGAGACACAGTCTGACTCAGGTGAACAGGTGGGCACAGGGGAGACTCCTACCTTGAAAGAAGCTCTTCACCCGGAGGTAACTGACACTGAGGCGCAGGACAGAGAGCTTGTCCAGCTTGGAGATGATGTCAGGTGGGAAGGGCAGCAGGCTGGCTAGGTGGTCCAACTCAGCGTTGAGGCGGTCCCGGTGCCGCTTGGAGGGGTTGGACTTCTCCACCCCCAAGGCAGGCCTCCTGTGGGGAAACGGCCTGGGTCAGAGGGGCTTCTCCAGCAGAACTGTTCTCTGCAGTCACCTTACTGGCAGAATCTAAGCTGCCCCCAGGACAAAAGGTGGGAAGAGGCCTAGAGCTCACCCACGCCTCAAGGCCTACACACTAAAACCCACAGTGCACACCAGGGACGTACAGCTCACCCACACCTCAAGACCTACACACTAAAACCCACAGCACACCAGGGAAGCACAGCTCACCCACACCTCAAGACCTACACACTAAAACCCACAGCACACCAGGGAAGTACAGCTCACCCACACCTCAAGACCTACACACTAAAACCCACAGCACACCAGGGAAGTACAGCTGACCCACACCTCAAGACCTACACACTAAAACCCACAGCGCACCAGGGAAGTACAGCTGACCCACACCTCAAGACCTACACACTAAAACCCACAGCGCACCAGGGAAGTACAGCTCACCCACACCTCAAGACCTACACGCTAAAACCCACAGCGCACCAGGGAAGTACAGCTCACCCACACCTCAAGACCTACACGCTAAAACCCACAACACACCAGGGAAGCACAGCTCACCCACACCTCAAGACCTACACACTAAAACCCACAGCGCACCAGGGAAGTACAGCTCACCCACACCTCAAGACCTACACACTAAAACCCACAGCACACCAGGGAAGTACAGCTCACCCACACCTCAAGACCTACACACTAAAACCCACAGTGCACACCAGGGAAGTACAGCTCACCCACACCTCAAGACCTACACACTAAAACCCACAGCGCACACCAGGGAAGTACAGCTCACCCACACCTCAAGGCCTACACACTAAAACCCACAGCACACCAGGGAAGTACAGCTCACCCACACCTCAAGACCTACACACTAAAACCCACAGCACACCAGGGAAGCACAGCTCACCCACACCTCAAGGCCTACACACTAAAACCCACAGCACACCAGGGAAGCACAGCTCACCCACACCTCAAGACCTACACACTAAAACCCACAGCGCACCAGGGAAGTACAGCTCACCCACACCTCAAGACCTACACACTAAAACCCACAGCACACCAGGGAAGTACAGCTCACCCACACCTCAAGACCTACACACTAAAACCCACAGCGCACACCAGGGAAGCACAGCTCACCCACACCTCAAGACCTACACACTAAAACCCACAGCACACCAGGGAAGCACAGCTCACCCACACCTCAAGGCCTACACACTAAAACCCACAGCACACCAGGGAAGTACAGCTCACCCACACCTCAAGGCCTACACACTAAAACCCACAGCACACCAGGGAAGTACAGCTCACCCACACCTCAAGACCTACACACTAAAACCCACAGCACACCAGGGAAGTACAGCTCACCCACACCTCAAGACCTACACACTAAAACCCACAGCACACCAGGGAAGTACAGCTCACCCACACCTCAAGACCTACACGCTAAAACCCACAGCGCACCAGGGAAGTACAGCTCACCCACACCTCAAGACCTACACGCTAAAACCCACAACGCACCAGGGAAGCACAGCTCACCCACACCTCAAGACCTACACACTCAAACCCACAGCGCACCAGGGAAGTACAGCTCACCCACACCTCAAGACCTACACACTAAAACCCACAGTGCACCAGGGAAGTACAGCTCACCCACACCTCAAGACCTACACACTAAAACCCACAGTGCACACCAGGGAAGTACAGCTCACCCACACCTCAAGACCTACACACTAAAACCCACAGCACACCAGGGACGTACAGCTTGGTAACTGGAGGGGATGCAGAGAGAGGAGCACCCCAGCGTGAGACCAGCAGCTCAGAGCATGGAGAGGGCACAGCCACCAGCTGTGGGATGGCAAGTTCCACGGCTCCACTCCGCTTCCCCAAAGAGGGAGGAGGACACCAGCCCGAGGCCAGCGGGGCAAGAGTGAGTGGAGAGAACACCACATTCATTTAGATCCTTAGGGGACTCCTCATGTCTTAACAAAACTTCACACATTCCAGGAACCATGGAAAGGTCCTCCTGGCATCTGTTGGGCCGTGCAGCTGCCAGGCCTGTGCCTTGAGGCCCCCAAGGCCGGTCGGAGCTTCAGTTTCTCCTCTACATGCTGGGGCAGAAGGGAGAATACTCAGGCCCCCCCCCCAGGGCAAAAGAGACTCGGTGCCTACCACCCTGGGGCCCCACAAAGGGGCAGTGAGGGCCGTCACTCACTCTCCTAATAAGCCACAGCAGGCTTACTCTACCCACAAAAAGGGACCATCCTGTGGGGCTCCCACACCACGGAGCCCAGAGAGGGAGGGTGCTGACCCCAGTCACCCAATCTACATTAAAATGACAGGAGCTTGACATGACCCTCTCACCTCAGAGTGACCGTCCCCTATGGCTGACCCTTTTAACATCACAGTGACCGTCCCCTACGGGTGACCCATTTAACCTCAGAGTGACTGTCCCCTTTGGATGACTCATTTAACCTCAGAGTGACCATCCCCTACAGGTGACCCATTTAACCTCAGAGTGACCATCTTCTACAGCTAACCCGTTTAACCAACAGTGACCATCCTCTATGGCTGACCCTTTTCACATCACAGTGACCATCCCCTATGGCTGACCCATTTAACCTCACAGTGACCGTCCCCTGTGGCTGACCCATTTAACCTCAGAGTGACTGTTCCCTACAGTTGACCCATTTAACCTCAGAGTGAGTGTCCTCTACAGATGACCCTTTTAACATCAGAGTGACCGTCCCCTATAGCTGACCCATTTAACCTCACAGTGACCGTCCCCTATAGCTGACCCATTTAACCTCACAGTGACCGTCCCCTATGACTGACCCATTTAACCTCAGAGTGACTGTTCCCTACAGTTGACCCATTTAACCTCAGAGTGAGTGTCCTCTACAGATGACCCTTTTAACATCAGAGTGACCGTCCCCTGTGGCTGACCCTTTTAACCTCAGAGTGACCGTCCCCTGTGGCTGACCCATTTAACCTCACAGTGACCGTCCCCTATGGCTGACCCATTTAACCTCAGAGTGACTGTTCCCTACAGTTGACCCATTTAACCTCAGAGTGAGTGTCCTCTACAGATGACCCTTTTAACATCAGAGTGACCGTCCCCTATAGCTGACCCATTTAACCTCACAGTGACCGTCCCCTATAGCTGACCCATTTAACCTCACAGTGACCGTCCCCTATGACTGACCCATTTAACCTCAGAGTGACTGTTCCCTACAGTTGACCCATTTAACCTCAGAGTGAGTGTCCTCTACAGATGACCCTTTTAACATCAGAGTGACCGTCCCCTGTGGCTGACCCTTTTAACCTCAGAGTGACCGTCCCCTGTGGCTGACCCATTTAACCTCACAGTGACCGTCCCCTATGGCTGACCCATTTAACCTCAGAGTGACTGTTCCCTACAGTTGACCCATTTAACCTCAGAGTGAGTGTCCTCTACAGATGACCCTTTTAACATCAGAGTGACCGTCCCCTATAGCTGACCCATTTAACCTCACAGTGACCGTCCCCTATAGCTGACCCATTTAACCTCACAGTGACCGTCCCCTATGACTGACCCATTTAACCTCAGAGTGACTGTTCCCTACAGTTGACCCATTTAACCTCAGAGTGAGTGTCCTCTACAGATGACCCTTTTACATCAGAGTGACCGTCCCCTGTGGCTGACCCTTTTAACCTCAGAGTGACCGTCCCCTGTGGCTGACCCATTTAACCTCACAGTGACCGTCCCCTATGGCTGACCCATTTAACCTCAGAGTGACTGTTCCCTACAGTTGACCCATTTAACCTCAGAGTGAGTGTCCTCTACAGATGACCCTTTTAACATCAGAGTGACCGTCCCCTATAGCTGACCCATTTAACCTCACAGTGACCGTCCCCTATAGCTGACCCATTTAACCTCACAGTGACCGTCCCCTATGACTGACCCATTTAACCTCAGAGTGACTGTTCCCTACAGTTGACCCATTTAACCTCAGAGTGAGTGTCCTCTACAGATGACCCTTTTAACATCAGAGTGACCGTCCCCTGTGGCTGACCCTTTTAACATCACAGTGACCGTCCCCTGTAGCTGACCCATTTAACCTCACAGTGACCGTCCCCTGTGGCTGACCCATTTAACCTCACAGTGACCGTCCCCTGTGGCTGACCCATTTAACCTCACAGTGACCGTCCCCTGTGGCTGACCCTTTTAACCTCACAGTGACCGTCCCCTATAGCTGACCCATTTAACCTCACAGTGACCGTCCCCTGTGGCTGACCCTTTTAACCTCACAGTGACCGTCCCCTGTGGCTGACCCTTTTAACCTCACAGTGACCGTCCCCTATAGCTGACCCTTTTAACATCACAGTGACCGTCCCCTATAGCTGACCCATTTAACCTCACAGTGACTGTCCCCTGTGGCTGACCCTTTTAACCTCAGAGTGACCGTCCCCTATGACTGACCCTTTTAACCTCACAGTGACCGTCCCCTGTGACTGACCCATTTAACCTCACAGTGACCGTCCCCTGTGACTGACCCTTTTAACCTCACAGTGACCGTCCCCTATGACTGACCCATTTAACCTCACAGTGACCGTCCCCTATGACTGACCCATTTAACCTCACAGTGACCGTCCCCTATGACTGACCCATTTAACCTCACAGTGACCATCCCCTGTGGCTGACCCATTTAACCTCACAGTGACCGTCCCCTGTGACTGACCCATTTAACCTCACAGTGACCGTCCCCTGTGACTGACCCTTTTAACCTCACAGTGACCGTCCCCTATGACTGACCCATTTAACCTCACAGTGACCGTCCCCTGTGACTGACCCATTTAACCTCACAGTGACCGTCCCCTGTGACTGACCCATTTAACCTCACAGTGACCGTCCCCTGTGACTAACCCTTTTAACCTCACAGTGACCGTCCCCTGTGACTGACCCATTTAACCTCACAGTGACCGTCCCCTATGACTGACCCATTTAACCTCACAGTGACCGTCCCCTATGACTGACCCATTTAACCTCACAGTGACCGTCCCCTATGACTGACCCATTTAACCTCACAGTGACCGTCTCCTGTGACTGACCCTTTTAACCTCACAGTGACCGTCCCCTGTGACTGACCCTTTTAACCTCACAGTGACCGTCCCCTATAGCTGACCCTTTTAACCTCACAGTGACCGTCCCCTATAGCTGACCCATTTAACCTCACAGTGACCGTCCCCTGTGACTGACCCATTTAACCTCACAGTGACCGTCCCCTGTGACTGACCCATTTAACCTCACAGTGACCGTCCCCTATGACTGACCCATTGAACCTCACAGTGACCGTCCCCTGTGACTGACCCTTTTAACCTCACAGTGACCGTCCCCTATGACTGACCCTTTTAACCTCACAGTGACCGTCCCCTGTGACTGACCCATTTAACCTCACAGTGACCGTCCCCTGTGACTGACCCATTTAACCTCACAGTGACCGTCCCCTGTGACTGACCCATTTAACCTCACAGTGACCGTCCCCTGTGACTGACCCTTTTAACCTCACAGTGACCGTCCCCTGTGACTGACCCTTTTAACCTCACAGTGACCGTCCCCTATGACTGACCCATTTAACCTCACAGTGACCGTCCCCTATGACTGACCCTTTTAACCTCACAGTGACCGTCCCCTGTGACTGACCCTTTTAACCTCACAGTGACCGTCCCCTGTGACTGACCCATTTAACCTCACAGTGACCGTCCCCTATGACTGACCCATTTAACCTCACAGTGACCGTCCCCTGTGACTGACCCTTTTAACCTCACAGTGACCGTCCCCTATGACTGACCCATTTAACCTCACAGTGACCGTCCCCTGTGACTGACCCTTTTAACCTCACAGTGACCATCCCCTGTGACTGACCCATTTAACCTCACAGTGACCATCCCCTGTGACTGACCCATTTAACCTCACAGTGACCGTCCCCTATGACTGACCCATTTAACCTCACAGTGACCGTCCCCTGTGACTGACCCATTTAACCTCACAGTGACCGTCCCCTATAGCTGACCCTTTTAACCTCACAGTGACCGTCCCCTATAGCTGACCCTTTTAACCATCATTGCACAGAAGCCACATCAAATGACATCTCATTCTAGATACCATTTCCACACACATTCATCCGAAAATAAAAGATGGCAGCCAGTGTGGAGTGCACTGAGGCTGCGTGGGGAGACTGAGAAGGGGCGAGTTACCGGAAGGACCACAGGAACGAGGCCACCTGACTTTCTCCACGAACCCCTCCTGGGACCTGGGCACATATAGGAGTGAGCCTGTTGTTTCCAGGGGTTTGGGTCTCTTTTGTCAAGAAATCCCTAATTTTTCTACGGTGTTTGCACTTATGAGTGAGCTGACACGTGCATGCTGTAAGTGTGAAACAATGTTCTGTCAGGAACCCCGCAGCACAAACTCCATTTCTCATTGTCTAACGACTCCGCCATATGCCAGTCACAGAGCGGACTGGCGGCGCCAAACCCAGAGCTATTTTTTTCAGTTGAGATAAAATCCACATGACACAAAACTAACCATTTAAAAGTGAACAGTTCAATGACGCTTAGGGCAGTCACCAAGCCGTGCAAACATTACCTCTATCTAGTTCCAGCCCTGAAGGAAACCACTTCCCCATCAGCAGTCTCTCCAGATTCCCCTTCTGTTAGCCCTGGCAGCACCCAGTCAGCTCTGGGCATGGACCTTCCTACTGAAGACGTGTCATAGAAATGGAATCGAGGTGTGGCCTTCTACTGTACAACGTTTTCAAGGTTCATCCACCTTGTCCCAGGTGCCAGTGCCTCCTGCCCTACTTTTCATGGCTGAGTAATATTCCCGTGTATGGATAGGCCACATTGGTTTATCCACACGTGCTGACGGATGTTTGTGTTGTCTCCTCTGCTTGGCTTCTGTGAACACCGCTGCAGTGGACACTCATCTGGAAGATTCTGTTTGAACTTATGCTTTCAATTCTCCTGAGCATATACTTACCAGTAGAGTTGCTGGATCGTATGTTAATTCTGCTTAATTTTTTTTTGAACCACAAAGCTGCTTTCCACATGGCTGCACTATCTTACTTTCCCACCCGCAATGTGCCCGGCCTCCTGTCTCTCCACATCCTCACCTCCGCTTACTACTTTCTGTTTTTTTGATGACAGCCATTCTGCTGGGTGTGAAGAGTATTCTGTTATGGTTTTGATTTGCATTTCTCTAATGACTTATGATGTTGAGCACCCTTTCAAATGCTTGTTGTCCATTTTTATACTTTCTTTGGAGAAATGGCTATTCAAGTCTTTTGCCCAGTTTAAAACTGGGTTATCTTCTTCTTTTTGAGTTGTGAGAATTCTTTGTGTACTCTGGATACCAGGCCCTTAGTGAGTATATGGTTTGCATTTATTTTCTCCCATTCTGTGTGTTATCTTTGGTTATCTTTCCACCTTCTGGTTGTTGTTTTTTTTTAATGTCACCTCCACCAAAAATTTAAAAATAAGCAGGAGAATCCAGGGCTGACCTGGATCTTCTCTCGTGTGCACTGCCATCCCCTGGCTGGAGGGCCCACCTCTCAGTGAAGGATACCCAAGGCCTCCCCAGAAGACAAGGGGACCACCTAGTGGGCAGGAAGCAGCTGGGAGAGACCACAGAGTGGGGGCACCAGAGAGATGGGAGAGATGACAGACGGCAGTGGGGAGAGGACAGCCAGGAGTTCGCTGAACATGGACAGGAACCGCGAAGTCCAGAAGCCCTGATCACAGGTGGAACCATGAGGTCCAGAAGCCCTGATCACAGACGGAACCACAAGGTCCAGAAGCCCTGATCACAGACGGAACCACAAGGTCCAGAAGCCCTGATCACGGATGGGACCACGAGGTCCAGAAGCCCTGATCACGGACGGGACCACGAGGTCCGGAAGCCCTGATCACGGATGGGACCACGAGGTCCAGAAGCCCTGATCACGGACGGGACCACGAGGTTCAGAAGCCCTGATCACGGGCAGGACCACGAGGTCCAGAAGCCCTGATCACGGACGGGACCACGAGGTCCAGAAGCCCTGATCACGGACGGGACCACGAGGTCCAGAAGCCCTGATCACGGACGGGACCACGAGGTCCAGAAGCCCTGATCACGGACGGAACCACGAGGTCCAGAAGCCCTGATCATGGATGGAACCGCGAGGTCCAGAACCACACAGGAGAAGCTCCAGTTCACTCCAGGGCAGAGGAGACTCCAGGAGGATTCACCAGTGCCGTCAGCACAGAAACGGGTGCGGGAGAAGCCCCAAGCCAGCTCAGGCGGAAAGAGAGGCCCCAAAATATGCAATGCCTGTGAACAAACCTAACAAAACACACCCAAACCAGAGCTGAGAAAAACTGAAAGACCTAAATATGCAGAAATATACACCATGTTCTTGGACTGGCTGATTCAATATTGTTGAGATGGTAATTCTCCCCAAAACTCATCTATAGAGTCAGTGTAATCCTAATTAAAACCCCAACAGGAATTTCTACAGAAACTGACAGCTGATTCGAAACTTTATGTGGAAATTCAAAGGACCTAGAATAGATTAAGGAGAAGGGCACTGCTGGGGACTTACTGTACTGAATTTCTGCCCTGTCTAAAGCTACAACATCAAAGATGATTTGGTTATTAGAGAAAACGTAGAAATAAAAGTGAATACAAAAGAATGGTGTGAGTCTAGAAAGACACACTGGCTTTTCTTGGGTCTTCATAAGATACTAAGGCAATTCAATAGGGAAAGGAAAATCTTTCCAATAAATGGTGCTGGATCAACTGTATACCCATGAAAAAAATGGACGCCAACTCTACCCTCATGTGATACCCAAAAATTAACTCAAAAAGGAGTGTAGACTTCACGGTGGTTCAAACTACTGTAAAACTTTAGAAGAAAACATGCAAAAATCCTTCAGACCTTGGGGTAGTCACAGGACTCTGAGAACACAAAGAGACAAAAAGCTCACAAATTGGTCTTCCTCAAAAGGTTTTTGAATGTCTTTTGAAAGTCAATAGTAAGAAGATGAAAAAGATACGCCTTAGACTGGAAGAAAATATTCACAAGGGTTTATATCCAGAATATGTAAAGAACTCTTACAACTCAGTAATAAGATTAAAGAAGCCAATAAGAACACGGCCAATTATTTAAACAGACACCACCAGAGAAGACACGTGGATGGTGAAGAAGCACATGAGGTGTTCTCAACACCATTAGTCACTAGGGAGATGCACATTAAAACCCTGAGGAGGTGCCACCAACACATGAGGACGGCCAAAAACCAAGAACCTGTTGAGCACAGCAGGCCCCAGTGGAGGGGCAGAGAGACTGGGAGTTTCTGGGAGTGGGAAATGGCACGACTGCCTTGGAAAACAGTTAACAGCACTAAACAGTCACCCAGCAACGGCCCCTACACTCCTTTATCCAAGAGACATAAAAACATACAGACTTGTACGAAAATGTTCATGGTGGCTGTATTTGTAATAGTCCAAGATGGAGAACAACCTCAACTTCCGTCTACAGGTAAATAAGCAGGTTTGGTCTGTCCATACAGCAGAACAGTTCACAGCAATAAAAAGGAACAAATGGCTGATGCTAGAAACACGGGTCAATCCCAGAACCTTTATGCCAAACGCACGCAGACCACAAAACGCTATGTGATTCCATCTGCACAAAATGCCAGGACAGGCAAAGCACCTACAGTGACAGGAAGCAGATCAGAGGTTGCCTGGCACAGAGCTAAAGGGAGGAACTCTGAGGGGCCACAAAGAAGCTTGTGCAGTGTCTGGAGTTTGGTGATGGCTTCCCTGGTGTACAGAAATGTCAGAACGGACCCAAGGGCACACCTTCAATGTGCAGTTCAACTGAAATACGTGTGCTTCAATTATATCCCAATAAAGGTTAAAATGCCAAAAACGGGCATTCCCATGGCTTCCACAGTGTCATGAGCCGAAGGCACTGTCCCTGCGGAAAACTCTGCGGATCCCAGAAGACGGGGAGCATCAAACAGGTTGCCAATGGCACAGGGCATTCACTCCCAGAAGAGCGCTGTGGATTCAGGATCACCCGTGTCACCCCAGGGATACCGAGGCTGAGCAGGAGTCAAGGGCACCACCAAGGGGAGGGCCGTCCAGCCGGCCGCCCAGCTTCCTCCACATCAGCTGCCCCCTGCACTCACTGCCTGTGGTGGCCACTCAGGAGAAGGTTCTACACCAACTCCACCTCCAATGGCACCATCCACAGCCTTTACCAGCCACCCCTTCCAGGTGAAATTTGGGGCACACACAGACTCATCCCCCATCACCACAGAAGAGCCAGCCAGACCAGAGCACTGGTCATGGCCCTCAGGTGCATCAGGGGCCACAGCCGGGATGGCCAGAGCGGAGGGGGCCCCCACTCCAGGAGGGGCTACAGGATGGGTTCCCCCAACTCAAAACACGCTGGGAAACTAGAGGCCAAAACACTGTTTTGATGTTGACTGAATGCCCAGAAGCCCAGCATGTGCCCAGCAGCCCCTCTAGGAGAAAGACACGCAGCCTTCCCAGAGACACGCAACACGGACACGCCAGCCTCCATCACCTTGCTGAGCGTCTGCGGCGGTGGGCACCTGTGTCAGTGTGAAAACATTTCACAGCCATTCAAGTCACTGTCTTTCACTGCCGCTCACATCACAACTGGTCTTCTTTCCTCTTTCTTCCTCACATGCTGAAAAGTTTCAAGCATAAATGCGTATAATTTAAGGAAAGTATTTGAAGAACTAATGGGAATATTCTCCTATAAACTTGAAGCAGAGGAGCGCTTCCTAATCACGATGTCAGATTAGCCACAAAAGTCAAGATTGACAAATTTGGCTTCATACAAATACGATTTTTTTCTACACAGCAAGGAACGCTATATGTAAAATCAAAACTGGGGTAAAGCATTTGAGACCCTTTCAAACATTAATTTCCCTAGTTTCCAACCTCTTAGAAATCAAGAGGCACAACACATAAACAATCCAGTAGAAAAATGAGCGAAAGCTGTAAGCACAGTTCACAGAAGATGAGACATGAATTGCTCTTAAACCTCACTTATGGCACAAGAATGCAAATTACCAGTGTCTGAAATACATACGTGCTGGGGTGGGGGAGGAGGCGCTGACAAGGGACTCAAACCTTAACCTTTATGCTGGGAGTTCTGGTGACAACCATTGAAATGACAAACGCCTGCGCTTTGGATGAGCAATTCCACGCCTAGGTTTTCATCGTCCCAATAAATGAGTGTAGGGGATTTGATTTCACTTCTTGTAAGCTAACAACGCATTTCTGTTTCGGGGACCCTGGAAGAAGACATGAGACCCTGGAGGTAGAGATAAAGGGTTTAGGACTCACGGCTCAGCAAGCCACATGAGCTTCTGCGTGTTCAGCATTCACCCAGGTCCCCAAGTCTCGTGGGGGGGCGGGTGGAAGCACCCTGGCTGATGCTGTGTGCACACTGGGTTCTTCTAGTGACCAAGGAAGACTGAGCTTTATACGGGGTGAGGCTGAGGTCTGCAGGTGAAGGGCGGCCATCTCTAGGGGCCAGGGAGGATGGTGCGAGGTGCACACTGGGGGCTGGGAAGGGCTGAGAAGCTTCTACAGCTGGTTCTTCCTCCAGGAGTGGGCCAAGAGATGTACATGCTCCTCAGTCTGTGCACTTCAGAGATTTGTGTAGGTGACGTATTTGTCACAGTTCGTAAAGAGAGAAAATAGCTTTGCCACACAGCTGCAAATGCGGTCCCCACGGTGGGGCAGTCTAGGGAAGAATCAGAACTGGATGTCCTGCTTTTCTTGTTTTTATCCCACTGCAAAGGCCTGAGAAAGGAGTTTTGGGGCCTTTGCATTGTATGTGTTGGAGTGTTGAATGGCTAGTGGAATGCTAGCCTGGCTCAAAACTCGGAGGAAGTGTCTTCAGGTGCCTCCCTGCCCAGAGGCAGCTGACTTTCAGTTTTCTGTGACCCCTCAGGAGATATTATTTTTTTAATTTTTAATTTTTTTATTTTTGGGGGGGAGGAAGGCAGGAAGGGAGGAAAGGAGGAAGGAAGGGAGGGAGGAAGGGAGGGAGGGAGGGAGGGAGGAAGGGAGGGAGGGAGGGAGGGAGGGAGGGAGGGAGGGAGGGAGGGAAGGGATGAAACCAGGCAATGAGAGAGACATTGCCGACCTGGATCTAGAGGTCTCCAAGTTGATTTTTTTCTTTTTCTTTTCTTTTTTTTTTTTTTAGAGAAGGAAAGAAAAAAAAAGGAGTGAAGGAGAGGAAGAAAAAGAGGAAGAGAGAACGGAAATGTTGCTTTATTCTAAAAGAAATGGGTATTAATAATGGCCGATCAATATTTCATTCAAACCTATGAGTAGGTGTGATGGGTATTGACAAGAATGTATGTTTTGTGTATTTAAAGTGGAGAGCTCTATAAATATTTATTAAGTTTACTTGTTCCGGATCTGAGTTCAAGTCCTGGATATCCTTATCAATTTTCTGTCTCATTGAGTCCAAGTCTCTATGTATCTGGGTGTTAGGATCGTTAGCTCTTATTGTTGCATTGATCCTTTTACCACTATATCTTTGTTGCTTTGAAATCTATTTTATCAGATGTGAGAATTACAACTCCTGCTATTTATTTATTTATTTATTTTTGCTCTCCATTTGGTTGAGAAGTCTTTCTCCATCCCTTTGTTTTGAGTCTTCGTGTATCCTTGCATGTGAAATGGGTCTGGATGTAGCATACAGTTGGGTTTCAGCTGTATCTTTTGATTGGAGGATTTAGTCGACTTAAATTTAGGGTTACTGCCATTTGATGTTAACTGGCTGTTTTATCCATTCATTGATGTAAATTCTTCTTTATGTTGATGCTCTTTACTTTTTGGTATATTTTTAGAAAGGCTAATACTGGCTGTTTCTTTCTATGTGTAATGCTTCTCTCAGAAGCTCTTGTAAAGCAGGCCTGGTGGTAATAAAATCTCTGAGTACTTGCTTGTTCATAAAAGATTTTATTTTTCCTTCACTTATGAAGCTTAGTTTGGCAGGATATGAAATTCTGGGCTGAAAGTTCTTTCTTTAAGGATGTTGAATATCGGCCCCCACTCTCTCCTGGCTTGTAGAGTTTCTGCTGAGAGATCTGCTGTAAGTCTGATAGGCTTCCCTTTGTGGGTAACCTGACCTTTCTCTCTGACTGCCCTTAGTATTTTCTCCTTCGTTTCAACCCTGGTGAATCTAACGATTATGTGCCTTGGGGTTGCTCTCCTTGAGGAATATCTTTGTGGTGTTCTCTGTATTACCTGAGGTTGAATGTTGTCCTGCTTTGCTAGTTTAGGAAAATTCTCCTGAATAATATCCTGAAGAGTATTTTCCAGCTTGGACTCATTCTCTTCGTCACATTCAGGTACACCTATCAAACATAAATTAGGTCTTCTCACATAGTCCCACATTTCTTGGAGACTTTGCTCATTCCTTTTTATCCTTTTTTCTCTATTCTTGTCTTCTCGTTTTGTTTCATTAAGTTGGACTTCAACCTCTGATATCCTTTCTTCTGCTTGAACAGTTCGAGTGTTTAAACCTGTGCATACTTCTCGGTGTTCCCATATTGTATTCTTCAGTTCCATTAATTCACTTATATTCCTCTCTAAATTGTCTATTCTCATTAGGATTTCGTCAAACCTTTTTTCAAAGTTCTTGGTTTCTTTACGTTGGGCTACAACATGTTCTTTTAACTCACTGAAGTTTCTTATTATCCATGTTCTGAAGCCTGATTCTGTTAATGGGATGCGCTCGTTCTCCATCAAGCCTTGTTCCCTTGTTGATGAGAGACTGTGATCCCCTGTAGAGGGAGAGGCATTCTGATTTTGAGTATTCTCAGCCTTTTTATGCTGGTTTCTTCCCATCATTGTAAATTTATCCACCTGTCGTCTTTGTAATTAAGACCTTTCAAATTAGGTCTTTGAGTAGAGGTCCAAGTTGTTAATTCCCAGGGCCGAAATCTGAGCAACCCACTGTGCCAGCCAAAACAGCAGCGTTAAGACTGATGGTGCTTTTCTGCCCAGGAATCTCCAGTCTGGCTTCCTTCCTGAGTCCGTAATAGGCGACTCTGCCTTCCCGGAGCTCCAAACCTCAGTCAGAAGGGGAACCAGTCACGTTTACTCTGCGCCAAGAGCTGCCGTGCCGAGGTGCTGGCAAAACCACTGCACCGGCCACAAGAGTCGTGCTGGCGACCCGTGCAGCTCCTCCACTGGGAATCTTCTGCTCCGTGAGCAACCAAAACTTGTCTGAAAGTGTGGCATCCTCTCGTTCTCTGTGCTTTCACTGGGAGCTGCAGTCCCGAGATGTTAGCGGTCAGCCATCTTGGATCGTTCCCAGGAGATATTTTATGAATAAACTAGCACAGGTGCACACACGGTATTTATGTTTCCACCCTTTATATGTGAATTGCAGCATCTGCATCTACTGCTGTCCACCCTAGAGCTCATCAGTTCAGGGCTGTGCTGGGTTCCTTCTGAGCCCTCGTCCGGCCTCAGCTGTGGGCACGGCCCCAGGTGCGGTGTTGCGCCTGTGCTCACCGCTGGGCCCGCGGCCGCCTGGGCAGTGAGCCTGCTGCATGCTGGTGTTCAATGCACAGAGAGTGCGAGGGACAAGGTAAGGTCTCCCTGTGGGACAAGGGATCTCTCTACTGTTCACCAAAACAAGATATAAACAGTAAACAAACCCTTCCTTCCCAAGGGAGGCCTTATCCCCCCATTTCCCAGCCCCAGATCCTCCGAACCCTGACCCTGACCCTGACCCTGACCCTGACCCTGACCCTACAGTGCTTGGAGGCACTATGGCCACACACTAAAGCCCATCATTTGACCCATCAGGGGCCCAACATCAGCGTGACAGCAGGTGGCAGGGCAGTGAGGCGTTCCTGTGAATCTGCACAGAATCCAACAGCCCCAGCAGCCAGGAACATCATCTGACACACTGCCTCACATACACACCACACACACACCACACACACACAACCTCACACACACTCAGCCTCACACACACAGCCAGGAACATTATCCAACACATACAGCCTCACACCCACACTATACACACACAGCCTCACACACACACACACACACACAGCCACACCCCCCACACACACAGCCAGGGTTATCATCTGACAGACTCACATGCACACCACATATACACACCACACAGCCTCACGCACACACTACACACACCCTCACACACACACACCACACATAAAAGCCTCAAACACAGCCTCATACATGCATCACACACACACCTCCCCCCACACACAGCCAGGGACATCTGATAGAGTTTCACACACACTGCCTCACACACAGCTGGGAATATCATCTGACACAGCCTCACAGCCACACAGCCACACACACACACAGCCTCACACACCCCCACACACACGGCCCCCCCATAGCCTCACACACAGCCTCACACACACATACCCCCACACACAGCCCCCCCATAGCCTCACACACAGCCTCAAACACCTCCCACACACACACAGCTGGGGACATCATCCAAAACACAGCCCCCACACACACGGCCCCCCAACTCCCCCAGAGCCTCACACACACAGCCTTACACACACACACACAGCTGGGGACATCATCCGACACACACAGCCCCCACACAGTCTCCCCCCACAGCCCTCCCATGGCCCCCCAGACAGCCTTACACACACACACATACACACACACCCTCACACCCAGTCTCCCACAGCCTCACACACACCCACACGAATGCACACACACAGCCTCACAGCCCCCCACAGCCTCACATACACACATACATACACACAACCTCACGCTCAGCCCCTCAGAGCCACACACCCACACGTGCACACACACACACAGCCTCACAACACAGCCCCCACACAGCCTCACACACACCTGCATGTGCACACACAGCCTCATAAACAGCCTCAGCCTCACACACACAGCACCCACACACACACACAGAGCCCCCAACAGCCCTCCATACACACAGCCTTACAGACACCAGCACTCACATAGCCTCACACACACACATACAGCCGCACACAGCCCCCAGAGCCTCACCCACACATACGCACATATGCACACAGCCTCACACAGCCCCCCCAGCCTCACACACATGACACACATACACACAGCCCCCACAGCCTCACACACACCTACATGCACACACACACAGCCTCATAAACAGCCTCACAGCCTCACACACACAGCCCCCCACAGCCCTCCATACACACAGCCTGACAGACACCAGCACTCATAGCCTCACACACACACACATACAGCTGCACACAGCCCCCAGAGCCTCACCCACACATATGCACATATGCACACAGCCTCACACACATGACACACACAGCTCACACACAGCACCCACAGCCTCACACACACCTACATGCACACACACAGCCTCATAAACAGCCTCAGCCTCACACACACAGTACCCACACACACAGCCCCCCACAGCCCCTCCATACACACAGACACCAGCACTCACAGCCTCACACACAGCCTTGCACACCTGCACACACCCAGTCTCACACACCCATACACACACCTGTACCCACACCAGCACTCAGTCACACACATGCAGTCACACACGCAGTCATGCACACACACCTGCAGTCACCCCCACACTCCACACACACCCAGTCACACACCCCGTCTCACACACTTGCATACAGCCTCACAAACCTGCAGTCACACACACCCACGCAGTCTCACACACACCTGCAGTCACACAGGCACACACACCTGCATGCAGTCTCACAAACCCAGTCTCACCTGCACACACACATCTCACACCTGCAGTCACACACACCTGCAGTGTCAGTCACATACCCGCATGCAATCACACACCTGTAGTCTCACACCCACACAGTCACACAGTCACACACCTGCACAGTCTCACACCCACATAGTCACACACCTGGAGTCTCAACCCCCCCAGTCACACACACCTGCACAGTCACACACCCACAGTCTCACACACACCCAGTCTCACACCTGTACAGTCTCACACACCTATGCAGTCTCACACCCGCACACATGCAGTCTCACACAGCTGTAGTCTCACACACCCGCAGTCTCACCCACAGCCACACACACACTCAGTCTCACACCCATGCAGTCACACACCTGTACAGTCACACCATCACACACCTGCATGCAGTCTCACAGTCTCATACCTGCATGCAGTCTGTCTCACACACCTGCAGTCACACACACCCAGTCTCACACACCTGCACACACACCCATAGTCTCACACGCCTGCAGTCACACACCCACACAGTCGCAGTCTCACCCACACGCATACAGGCTCACACACCCACAGTCTCACATACCCAGTCTCACACACTCACAGTCACACCCAGTCACAGCCTCACACACCCAGTCTCACATACAATCACACACACCCGCAGTTTCAGTCTCACATGCTCGCACACCGTCTCACCTGTACAGTCACACACCTGCAGTCACACACATTCACACACACCTGCAGTCTCACACCCAAACTCAGTCTCATAGTCACACACCTGCAGTCACACACATTCACACACCTGCAGTCTCACACCCAAACTCAGTCTCATAGTCACACACCTGCAGTCACACGCAGTCACACACCTGCAGTCTCACACCCAAACTCAGTCTCATAGTCACACACCTGCAGTCACATGCAGTCACACACCTGCACACACTGCAGTCTCACACCCACACACCTGCAGTCTCAGCCTCACACCCGTACACACCCAGTCACACACCTGCACACACCTACAGTCTCACACCATGTCACACATCACACTGCCTCACACACTTGCAGTCTCAGTCACACATGTAGTCTCACACACCCACACACACACCTGCAGTCACACACTTGCAGTCACACATCAGTCTCACACACCTGCATACCAGTCACACCCGTAGTCTCACACCTGCACACACACCTGCAGTCAGTCACACACCCACACACCCAGTCTCACACCCAGTCTGACACACCTGTAGTCACACACTTGCAGTCTCACACACCCATAGTCACACCCACACACACCTGCAGTCTGTCTCACACCCACACACACAAACCCAGTCTCACACACTTGCACAGTCTCACAATCACACACCCACATACAGTCACACACCCATACAGTCTCACACCCACACACACACACCTGCAGAGTCCCACACAGTCTCACACACCTGCACACATACCCGCACGGTCTCACCCACACAGTCTCACACCCGCACACACACCCACACACACCTGCACAGTCTCACACCCACAGTCTCACCTGCACGGTCACACACCCAGTCTCACACAGTCACACACACTTGCAGTCTGTCTCACACTCACACAGTCACACCCGCAGTGTCACACCTGCACAGTCTCACAGTCTCACACCCCCACACTCCCACATAGTCACACACCTGCAGTCACACACCCACACACACACATACCTGTACGGTCTCACACCCACACACACCTGCAGTCTCACACCCACACACCCAGTCTCACACACCAGTCTGTCATGCAATCTCTCACACGCCCAGTCACACACACCCATGCAGTCTCACACACCTGCACAGTCTCGCAGTCATGCAGTTTGTCTCACACACCCGTACACAAACACCTGCAGTCTGTCTCACACCTACATACACAACTGCACAGACACACCCGCACAGTCACACACACCCGCACACACACACTGAGTCTCACACACCTGCAGTCTCACACAGTCATGCAGTATCAGTGTCACACCCAGTCACATGCACAGTCACACAATCACCCGCATACACACCCGTAGTCTCACCCACACACACATACCTGCAGTCTTACACACCTGCACAGTCACACACACCCAGTCACACACCCATACAGCCTCACACTCACACACCCCGTCTCACACACCCAGTCACACCCACACCATCTCACACACCTGCACAGTCCCACACACCTGCAGTCACAGCCACACACACACCCGCAGTCTCATACGCCCACACACAATCACACCCGCACTCAGTCATGCAGTCTCACACCTGCAAACACCCGCAGTCTCACACACCTGCAGTCTCAGTCTCTCACACACCTGCACACACACAGCCCTGCAGTCTCACACACTCGTAGTCTCACACCCACACCTGCAGTCTCACACACCCAGTCTCAGTCACACACCTGCAGTCACACCCACACACACCCACAGCCTCATACACCTGTACACACACACCCAGTCACACACCCGCTCAGTCACACACCGTCTCACACACCCACACACACCTGCAGTCTGTCTCACACCTGCATACACACCTGCAGTCACACACTCGCACAGTCACACAGTCTCACAGCCTCACACGACCAGTCTGTAACACCCGCACACACAATCCCACACCCGCAGTCTCACACACCCAGTCACACCCACAGTCACACCCGCGCCGTCTCACACACCCGCACACACGGCTGTGCCGCACCCTCCATCCCAGCAGGTGGCGGCCTCACCTGCAGAGCCTGGGAAGCTGCCACGGCCCGGCCCCCGCCCCCGCCCCCCGGAGCTGCACCCGCGTCCTTGGCCTCAGCCTGCGTGGTGCCCACTGCCCCCTCCACCCGCTCAGGGCCCCGAGGGCGCAGGGAGCAGCGTCTCAGGGGCTCCGGGCCGCGGGCTGCGGGTGACGCGTCTTTCTCCCGCGCCTTCCTTCCTGCTCCCGCCGCCCGCCGCGCGCGCTGCTCCTCCGTCTCCGGTTCCAGGCGAACCCCGGCCCCCCATTTCCGGGCGAACCTGGACCCCGTTTCCGGGTGAACCCGGCCCCAACCCCAACCCCCATTTCCGGGCGAACCCCGGCCCCCATTTCCGGGCGAACCCGGCCCCAACCCCAACCCCCATTTCCGGGCGAACCCCGGCCCCCATTTCCGGGCGAACCCGGCCCCCATTTCCGGGCGAACCCCAGCCCCCCATTTCCGGGCGAACCCCGGCCCCCCATTTCCGGGCGAACCCCAGCCCATTTCCGGGCGAACCCGGCCCCCGGTTCCGGGCGAACCCCGGCCCCCCATTTCCGGGCGAACCCGGCCCCCGTTTCCGGGCGAACCCCGGCCCCCCGTTTCCGGGCGAACCCCGGCCCCCCATTTCCGGGCGAACCCCGGCCCCCCGTTTCCGGGCAAACCCCGTCCGGTCCCGGGCGAAGTGACCCGCACAGGCGGAGCGGATACGTTACTGTTTCTGCAGGGGCCTCCTCCGCTTGCGGCCGGCGTACGTGCACTCCCCCGGCGGGATCATCGTCCTCGGCCTGGAAGACAGGGGCACCCGGGTCACCGGAACGCGCCGCATGCGCCCCGTTCCCGCCGCGACGCCCCGGCCTCAGCGCGGTCCTGGCACCCCACACCCGCCGCTTCCTCCTCCTCGTGGGACCCCCTGGCCCGGGACCCCTGCTCTACAGCCCCCCGCGCAGAGGACCCACTGTGGCCGGGTCACCCCGGGCCTCCCCTCGGTGGCAGGCGGGTTCCGGCCTCCCCAGGAGAAGCGGCCTGCTCTGGAGCCTGGCTCAGGGCGCCATGACGGGAGGCCGAGGTCTGTCCAGGACGCCATCGAGGAAGCCACGCACGGGCGAGGCGCAACCAAGGCCTGGGCAGCCTGCGGGTCATCCCCCTGGTCCCGTGTTCCTGTCACTCCGGGAAGGTATGTGGGGTCCCGTGTTCCCGTCAACCCAAGAAAGTATGTGGGGTCCCGCGTTCCCGTCACCCCTGAAAGGTTACGCAGGGTCCCGTGTTCCCACCATCCCTGAGAGGGTAGGTGATGTCCCGTGTTCCTGCCATCCCCGAGAGGGTACATGAGGTCCTGTGTTCCCATCACCCCTGAGAGGGCATGTGGGGTTCTGTGTTCCCGCCATCCTCAAGAGGGTACGTGTGGTCCCATGTTCCCATCACCCCCGAGAGGGTACGTGAGGTGCCATATTCCCATCACCCCCTAGAGGGCACATGAGATTCCATGTTCCCACTATCCCTGAGAGGGTATGTGGGTCCCGTGTTCTCATCACCCACAAGATGAGGGTATGCGGGGTCCCATGTTCCCGTCACCCGGAGAGGGTATGCAAGAGGGTATGCGGGGTCCCATGTTCCCGTCACCCTCAAGACAGCACGTGCGGCCAAGTTCCCGACACTGCCAAGAGGGTATGCAAGGTCCCGTGTTCCTGTCGCCCCAGAGGGTACATGAGGTCCTGCGTTCCCATCACTCCCAAGAGGGTACACAGGGTCCTGTGTTCCTGTCACCCCTGAGAGGATACGTGAGGTCCCATGTTCCTATCACCCCCAAGAGGGTATGCGAAGTCCTGTGTTCCTGTCACCCCTGAGAGGATACGTGAGGTCCCCTGTTCCTATCACCCCCAAGAGGGTATGCGAAGTCCTGTGTTCCGGTCACCCCCGAGAGGGTACACGGGGTCCCGTGTTCCCGTCACCCCCGAGAGGGTACACGGGGTCCCGTGTTCCCGTCATCCCCGAGAGGGTATGAGGTCCTGTGTTCCCGTCATCCCCGAGAGGGTACATGGGGTCCCGTGTTCCTGTCACCCTGAGAAGGTATGCAGGGTCCCGTGTTCCCGTCACCCCCGAGAGGGTACATGGGGTCCCGTGTTCCCGTCATTCCCGAGAGGGTACATGGGGTCCCGTGTTCCCGTCATCCCCGAGAGGGTACATGGGGTCCCGTGTTCCCGTCATCCCCGAGAGGGTACATGGGGTCCCGTGTTCCCGTCATCCCCGAGAGGGTACATGGGGTCCCGTGTTCCCGTCATCCCCGAGAGGGTACATGGGGTCCCGTGTTCCCGTCATCCCCGAGAGGGTACATGGGGTCCCGTGTTCCCGTCATCCCCGAGAGGGTACATGGGGTCCCGTGTTCCCGTCATCCCCGAGAGGGTACATGGGGTCCAGTGTTCCTGTCACCCTGAGAAAGTATGCAGGGTCCCGTGTTCCCATCACCCCTGAGAGGGTACATGAGGTCTCATGTTCCTTATACCCCAGAGAGGGTATCCAGGGTCCCATGTTCCTGTCACCCCAAGAGGACATATGGGACCATGTGATCCTGTCACCCCTGAGAGTGTGCAGGTCAGCAGCATCATCTCCTCTCTGGTGTGCTCTCCCTGTGTGTTTGTGACAGGTGTGCTTTCCCTGTGGTGTTTGTGACAGGGCAGCAGCATAGTCTCCTCTCTGGTGTGCTCTCCCTGTGGTGTTTGTGACAGGTGTGATCTCCCTGTGGTGTTTGTGACAGGTGTGCTCTCCCTGTGTGTTTGTGACAGGTGTGCTCTCCCTGTGGTGTCTGTGACAGGTGTGATCTCCCTGTGTGTTTGTGACAGGTGTGCTCTCCCTGTGGTGTCTGTGACAGGTGTGCTCTCCCTGTGGTGTTTGTGACAGGTGTGATCTCCCTGTGGTGTTTGTGACAGGTGTGATCTCCCTGTGGTGTTTGTGACAGGGCAGCAGCATAGTCTCCTCTCTGGTGTGATCTCCCTGTGGTGTCTGTGACAGGTGTGCTCTCCCTGTGGTGTTTGTGACAGGTGTGATCTCCCTGTGTGTTTGTGACAGGTGTGCTCTCCCTGTGGTGTCTGTGACAGGTGTGCTCTCCCTGTGGTGTTTGTGACAGGTGTGATCTCCCTGTGGTGTTTGTGACAGGTGTGATCTCCCTGTGGTGTTTGTGACAGGGCAGCAGCATAGTCTCCTCTCTGGTGTGCTCTCCCTGTGGTGTTTGTGACAGGTGTGCTCTCCCTGTGGTGTTTGTGACAGGGCAGCAGCATAGTCTCCTCTCTGGTGTGATCTCCCTGTGGTGTCTGTGACAGGTGTGATCTCCCTGTGGTGTTTGTGACAGGGCAGCAGCATAGTCTCCTCTCTGGTGTGATCTCCCTGTGGTGTCTGTGACAGGTGTGCTCTCCCTGTGGTGTCTGTGACAGGTGTGCTCTCCCTGTGGTGTCTGTGACAGGTGTGCTCTCCCTGTGGTGTTTGTGACAGGTGTGATCTCCCTGTGGTGTTTGTGACAGGTGTGCTCTCCCTGTGGTGTTTGTGACAGGGCAGCAGCATAGTCTCCTCTCTGGTGTGCTCTCCCTGTGGTGTCTGTGACAGGTGTGCTCTCCCTGTGGTGTTTGTGACAGGGCAGCAGCATAGTCTCCTCTCTGGTGTGATCTCCCTGTGGTGTCTGTGACAGGTGTGCTCTCCCTGTGGTGTTTGTGACAGGGCAGCAGCATAGTCTCCTCTCTGGTGTGATCTCCCTGTGGTGTCTGTGACAGGTGTGCTCTCCCTGTGGTGTTTGTGACAGGGCAGCAGCATAGTCTCCTCTCTGGTGTGCTCTCCCTGTGGTGTTTGTGACAGGTGTGCTCTCCCTGTGGATTTTGTGACAGGTGTGATCTCCCTGTGGTGTTTGTGACAGGTGTGATCTCCCTGTGGTGTTTCTGACAGGTGTGATCTCCCTGTGGTGTTTGTGACAGGGCAGCAGCATAGTCTCCTCTCTGGTGTGATCTCCCTGTGGTGTTTGTGACAGGTGTGCTCTCCCTGTGGGTTTGTGACAGGTGTGCTCTCCCTGTGTGTTTGTGACAGGTGTGATCTCCCTGTGGTGTTTGTGACAGGTGTGCTCTCCCTGTGGTGTTTGTGACAGGTGTGCTTTCCCTGTGGTGTTTGTGACAGGGCAGCAGCATAGTCTCCTCTCTGGTGTGCTCTCCCTGTGGTGTTTGTGACAGGTGTGCTCTCCCTGTGGTGTTTGTGACAGGTGTGATCTCCCTGTGGTGTTTGTGACAGGTGTGCTCTCCCTGTGGTGTTTGTGACAGGGCAGCAGCATAGTCTCCTCTCTGGTGTGATCTCCCTGTGGTGTCTGTGACAGGTGTGCTCTCCCTGTGGTGTCTGTGACAGGTGTGCTCTCCCTGTGGTGTTTGTGACAGGTGTGCTCTCCCTGTGGTGTTTGTGACAGGGCAGCAGCATAGTCTCCTCTCTGGTGTGCTCTCCCTGTGGTGTTTGTGACAGGTGTGCTCTCCCTGTGGATTTTGTGACAGGTGTGATCTCCCTGTGGTGTTTGTGACAGGTGTGATCTCCCTGTGGTGTTTGTGACAGGTGTGATCTCCCTGTGGTGTTTGTGACAGGGCAGCAGCATAGTCTCCTCTCTGGTGTGATCTCCCTGTGGTGTTTGTGACAGGTGTGCTCTCCCTGTGGGTTTGTGACAGGTGTGCTCTCCCTGTGTGTTTGTGACAGGTGTGATCTCCCTGTGGTGTTTGTGACAGGTGTGCTCTCCCTGTGGTGTTTGTGACAGGTGTGCTCTCCCTGTGGTGTTTGTGACAGGGCAGCAGCATAGTCTCCTCTCTGGTGTGCTCTCCCTGTGGTGTTTGTGACAGGTGTGCTCTCCCTGTGGATTTTGTGACAGGTGTGATCTCCCTGTGGTGTTTGTGACAGGTGTGCTCTCCCTGTGGTGTTTGTGACAGGGCAGCAGCATAGTCTCCTCTCTGGTGTGATCTCCCTGTGGTGTCTGTGACAGGTGTGCTCTCCCTGTGGTGTCTGTGACAGGTGTGCTCTCCCTGTGGTGTTTGTGACAGGTGTGCTCTCCCTGTGGGTTTGTGACAGGTGTGCTCTCCCTGTGTGTTTGTGACAGGTGTGATCTCCCTGTGGTGTTTGTGACAGGTGTGCTCTCCCTGTGGTGTTTGTGACAGGTGTGCTCTCCCTGTGGTGTTTGTGACAGGGCAGCAGCATAGTCTCCTCTCTGGTGTGCTCTCCCTGTGGTGTTTGTGACAGGTGTGCTCTCCCTGTGGTGTTTGTGACAGGTGTGATCTCCCTTTGGTGTTTGTGACAGGTGTGCTCTCCCTGTGGTGTTTGTGACAGGGCAGCAGCATAGTCTCCTCTCTGGTGTGATCTCCCTGTGGTGTCTGTGACAGGTGTGCTCTCCCTGTGGTGTCTGTGACAGGTGTGCTCTCCCTGTGGTGTTTGTGACAGGTGTGCTCTCCCTGTGGGTTTGTGACAGGTGTGCTCTCCCTGTGTGTTTGTGACAGGTGTGATCTCCCTGTGGTGTTTGTGACAGGTGTGCTCTCCCTGTGGTGTTTGTGACAGGTGTGCTCTCCCTGTGGTGTTTGTGACAGGGCAGCAGCATAGTCTCCTCTCTGGTGTGCTCTCCCTGTGGTGTTTGTGACAGGTGTGCTCTCCCTGTGGTGTTTGTGACAGGTGTGATCTCCCTGTGGTGTTTGTGACAGGTGTGCTCTCCCTGTGGTGTTTGTGACAGGTGTGCTCTCCCTGTGGTGTTTGTGACAGGGCAGCAGCGTAGTCTCCTCTCTGGTGTGATCTCCCTGTGGTGTTTGTGACAGGTGTGATCTCCCTGAGGTGTTTGTGACAGGTGTGATCTCCCTGTGGTGTTTGTGACAGGTGTGATCTCCCTGAGGTGTTTGTGACAGGTGTGATCTCCCTGTGGTGTTTGTGACAGGTGTGATATCCCTGAGGTGTTTGTGACAGGTGTGCTCTCCCTGTGTGTTTGTGACAGGTGTGCTCTCCCTGTGGTGTTTGTGACAGGTGTGCTCTCCCTGTGGTTTGTGACAGGTGTGATCTCTCTGTGGTGTCTGTGACAGGTGTGATCTCCCTGTGGTGTTTGTGACAGGTGTGCTCTCCCTGTGGTGTTTGTGACAGGGCAGCAGCATAGTCTCCTCTCTGGTGTGATCTCCCTGTGGTGTTTGTGACAGGTGTGATCTCCCTGAGGTGTTTGTGACAGGTGTGATCTCCCTGTGGTGTTTGTGACAGGTGTGATCTCCCTGAGGTGTTTGTGACAGGTGTGCTCTCCCTGTGTGTTTGTGACAGGTGTGCTCTCCCTGTGTGTTTGTGACAGGTGTGATCTCCCTGTGGTGTTTGTGACCGTTGTGATCTCCCTGAGGTGTTTGTGACAGGTGTGATCTCCCTGTGGTGTTTGTGACAGGTGTGATCTCCCTGAGGTGTTTGTGACAGGTGTGCTCTCCCTGTGTGTTTGTGACAGGTGTGCTCTCCCTGTGGTGTTTGTGACAGGTGTGCTCTCCCTGTGGTGTTTGTGACAGGTGTGCTCTCCCTGTGGTGTCTGTGACAGGTGTGATCTCCCTGTGGTGTCTGTGACAGGTGTGATCTCCCTGTGGTGTTTGTGACAGGTGTGATCTCCCTGTGGTGTTTGTGACAGGTGTGCTCTCCCTGTGGTGTTTGTGACAGGGCAGCAGCATAGTCTCCTCTCTGGTGTGATCTCCCTGTGGTGTGACAGGTGTGCTCTCCCTGTGGTGTTTGTGACAGGTGTGCTCTCCCTGTGGTTTGTGACAGGTGTGATCTCTCTGTGGTGTCTGTGACAGGTGTGATCTCCCTGTGGTGTTTGTGACAGGTGTGCTCTCCCTGTGGTGTTTGTGACAGGGCAGCAGCATAGTCTCCTCTCTGGTGTGATCTCCCTGAGGTGTCTGTGACAGGTGTGATCTCCCTGAGGTGTCTGTGACAGGTGTGATCTCCCTGTGGTGTCTGTGACAGGTGTGATCTCCCTGAGGTGTTTGTGACAGGTGTGCTCTCCCTGTGTGTTTGTGACAGGTGTGATCTCCCTGTGGTGTTTGTGACAGTTGTGATCTCCCTGAGGTGTTTGTGACAGGTGTGATCTCCCTGTGGTGTTTGTGACAGGTGTGATCTCCCTGAGGTGTTTGTGACAGGTGTGCTCTCCCTGTGTGTTTGTGACAGGTGTGCTCTCCCTGTGGTGTTTGTGACAGGTGTGCTCTCCCTGTGGTGTTTGTGACAGGTGTGCTCTCCCTGTGGTGTTTGTGACAGGTGTGATCTCCCTGTGGTGTTTGTGACAGGGCAGCCGCATAGTCTCCTCTCTGGTGTGATCTCCCTGTGGTGTTTGTGACAGGTGTGATCTCCCTGAGGTGTTTGTGACAGGTGTGATCTCCCTGTGGTGTTTGTGACAGGTGTGATCTCCCTGTGGTGTTTGTGACAGGTGTGATCTCCCTGTGGTGTTTGTGACAGGTGTGCTCTCCCTGTGGTGTTTGTGACAGGGCAGCAGCATAGTCTCCTCTCTGGTGTGCTCTCCCTGTGGTGTTTGTGACAGGTGTGCTCTCCCTGTGGTGTTTGTGACAGGTGTGATCTCCCTGTGGTGTTTGTGACAGGTGTGCTCTCCCTGTGGTGTTTGTGACAGGTGTGATCTCCCTGTGGTGTTTGTGACAGGTGTGATCTCCCTGTGGTGTTTGTGACAGGTGTGATCTCCCTGTGGTGTTTGTGACAGGTGTGCTCTCCCTGTGGTGTTTGTGACAGGGCAGCAGCATAGTCTCCTCTCTGGTGTGCTCTCCCTGTGGTGTTTGTGACAGGTGTGCTCTCCCTGTGGATTTTGTGACAGGTGTGATCTCCCTGTGGTGTTTGTGACAGGTGTGATCTCCCTGTGGTGTTTGTGACAGGTGTGCTCTCCCTGTGGTGTTTGTGACAGGGCAGCAGCATAGTCTCCTCTCTGGTGTGCTCTCCCTGTGGTGTTTGTGACAGGTGTGCTCTCCCTGAGGTGTCTGTGACAGGTGTGCTCTCCCTGTGGTGTTTGTGACAGGTGTGCTCTCCCTGTGGTGTTTGTGACAGGTGTGCTCTCCCTGAGGTGTTTGTGACAGGTGTGATCTCCCTGTGGTGTTTGTGACAGGGCAGCAGCATAGTCTCCTCTCTGGTGTGCTCTCCCGGTGGTGTTTGTGACAGGTGTGATCTCCCTGTGGTGTTTGTGACAGGTGTGATCTCCCTGTGGTGTTTGTGACAGGGCAGCAGCATAGTCTCCTCTCTGGTGTGATCTCCCTGTGGTGTCTGTGACAGGTGTGCTCTCCCTGTGGTGTTTGTGACAGGTGTGCTCTCCCTGTGGTGTTTGTGACAGGGCAGCAGCATAGTCTCCTCTCTGGTGTGCTCTCCCGGTGGTGTTTGTGACAGGTGTGCTCTCCCTGAGGTGTTTGTGACAGGTGTGATCTCCCTGTGGTGTTTGTGACAGGGCAGCAGCATAGTCTCCTCTCTGGTGTGCTCTCCCGGTGGTGTTTGTGACAGGTGTGATCTCCCTGTGGTGTTTGTGACAGGTGTGATCTCCCTGTGGTGTTTGTGACAGGTGTGATCTCCCTGTGGTGTTTGTGACAGGTGTGATCTCCCTGTGGTGTTTGTGACAGGTGTGATCTCCCTGTGGTGTTTGTGACAGGGCAGCAGCATAGTCTCCTCTCTGGTGTGCTCTCCCTGTGGTGTTTGTGACAGGTGTGCTCTCCCTGTGGTGTTTGTGACAGGTGTGATCTCCCTGTGGTGTTTGTGACAGGTGTGCTCTCCCTGTGGTGTTTGTGACAGGGCAGCAGCATAGTCTCCTCTCTGGTGTGCTCTCCCTGTGGTGTTTGTGACAGGTGTGCTCTCCCTGTGTGTTTGTGACAGGTGTGCTCTCCCTGTGGTGTTTGTGACAGGTGTGCTCTCCCTGTGGTGTTTGTGACAGGGCAGCAGCATAGTCTCCTCTCTGGTGTGATCTCCCTGTGGTGTCTGTGACAGGTGTGATCTCCCTGTGGTGTTTGTGACAGGGCAGCAGCATAGTCTCCTCTCTGGTGTGATCTCCCTGTGGTGTCTGTGACAGGTGTGCTCTCCCTGTGGTGTCTGTGACAGGTGTGCTCTCCCTGTGGTGTCTGTGACAGGTGTGCTCTCCCTGTGGTGTTTGTGACAGGTGTGATCTCCCTGTGGTGTCTGTGACAGGTGTGATCTCCCTGTGGTGTTTGTGACAGGTGTGATCTCCCTGTGGTGTCTGTGACAGGTGTGCTCTCCCTGTGGTGTTTGTGACAGGTGTGCTCTCCCTGTGGTGTTTGTGACAGGGCAGCAGCATAGTCTCCTCTCTGGTGTGATCTCCCTGTGGTGTGACAGGTGTGCTCTCCCTGTGGTGTTTGTGACAGGTGTGCTCTCCCTGTGGTTTGTGACAGGTGTGATCTCTCTGTGGTGTCTGTGAGAGGTGTGATCTCCCTGTGGTGTTTGTGACAGGTGTGCTCTCCCTGTGGTGTTTGTGACAGGGCAGCAGCATAGTCTCCTCTCCGGTGTGCTCTCCCTGTGGTGTTTGTGACAGGTGTGATCTCCCTGTGGTGTTTGTGACAGGTGTGATCTCCCTGTGGTGTTTGTGACAGGTGTGATCTCCCTGTGGTGTTTGTGACAGGTGTGATCTCCCTGTGGTGTTTGTGACAGGTGTGCTCTCCCTGTGGTGTTTGTGACAGGGCAGCAGCATAGTCTCCTCTCTGGTGTGCTCTCCCTGTGGTGTTTGTGACAGGTGTGCTCTCCCTGTGGTGTTTGTGACAGGTGTGCTCTCCCTGTGGTGTTTGTGACAGGTGTGATCTCCCTTTGGTGTTTGTGACAGGTGTGCTCTCCCTGTGGTGTTTGTGACAGGGCAGCAGCATAGTCTCCTCTCTGGTGTGATCTCCCTGTGGTGTCTGTGACAGGTGTGCTCTCCCTGTGGTGTCTGTGACAGGTGTGCTCTCCCTGTGGTGTTTGTGACAGGTGTGCTCTCCCTGTGGGTTTGTGACAGGTGTGCTCTCCCTGTGTGTTTGTGACAGGTGTGATCTCCCTGTGGTGTTTGTGACAGGTGTGCTCTCCCTGTGGTGTTTGTGACAGGTGTGCTCTCCCTGTGGTGTTTGTGACAGGGCAGCAGCATAGTCTCCTCTCTGGTGTGCTCTCCCTGTGGTGTTTGTGACAGGTGTGCTCTCCCTGTGGTGTTTGTGACAGGTGTGATCTCCCTGTGGTGTTTGTGACAGGTGTGCTCTCCCTGTGGTGTTTGTGACAGGTGTGCTCTCCCTGTGGTGTTTGTGACAGGGCAGCAGCGTAGTCTCCTCTCTGGTGTGATCTCCCTGTGGTGTTTGTGACAGGTGTGATCTCCCTGAGGTGTTTGTGACAGGTGTGATCTCCCTGTGGTGTTTGTGACAGGTGTGATCTCCCTGAGGTGTTTGTGACAGGTGTGATCTCCCTGTGGTGTTTGTGACAGGTGTGATATCCCTGAGGTGTTTGTGACAGGTGTGCTCTCCCTGTGTGTTTGTGACAGGTGTGCTCTCCCTGTGGTGTTTGTGACAGGTGTGCTCTCCCTGTGGTTTGTGACAGGTGTGATCTCTCTGTGGTGTCTGTGACAGGTGTGATCTCCCTGTGGTGTTTGTGACAGGTGTGCTCTCCCTGTGGTGTTTGTGACAGGGCAGCAGCATAGTCTCCTCTCTGGTGTGATCTCCCTGTGGTGTTTGTGACAGGTGTGATCTCCCTGAGGTGTCTGTGACAGGTGTGATCTCCCTGTGGTGTCTGTGACAGGTGTGATCTCCCTGAGGTGTTTGTGACAGGTGTGCTCTCCCTGTGTGTTTGTGACAGGTGTGATCTCCCTGTGGTGTTTGTGACAGTTGTGATCTCCCTGAGGTGTTTGTGACAGGTGTGATCTCCCTGTGGTGTTTGTGACAGGTGTGATCTCCCTGAGGTGTTTGTGACAGGTGTGCTCTCCCTGTGTGTTTGTGACAGGTGTGCTCTCCCTGTGGTGTTTGTGACAGGGCAGCGGCATAGTCTCCTCTCTGGTGTGATCTCCCTGTGGTGTCTGTGACAGGTGTGCTCTCCCTGTGGTGTTTGTGACAGGTGTGCTCTCCCTGTGGTGTTTGTGACAGGGCAGCAGCATAGTCTCCTCTCTGGTGTGCTCTCCCGGTGGTGTTTGTGACAGGTGTGCTCTCCCTGAGGTGTTTGTGACAGGTGTGATCTCCCTGTGGTGTTTGTGACAGGGCAGCAGCATAGTCTCCTCTCTGGTGTGCTCTCCCGGTGGTGTTTGTGACAGGTGTGATCTCCCTGTGGTGTTTGTGACAGGTGTGATCTCCCTGTGGTGTTTGTGACAGGTGTGCTCTCCCTGTGGTGTTTGTGACAGGTGTGATCTCCCTGTGGTGTTTGTGACAGGGCAGCAGCATAGTCTCCTCTCTGGTGTGCTCTCCCTGTGGTGTTTGTGACAGGTGTGCTCTCCCTGTGGTGTTTGTGACAGGTGTGATCTCCCTGTGGTGTTTGTGACAGGTGTGCTCTCCCTGTGGTGTTTGTGACAGGGCAGCAGCATAGTCTCCTCTCTGGTGTGCTCTCCCTGTGGTGTTTGTGACAGGTGTGCTCTCCCTGTGTGTTTGTGACAGGTGTGCTCTCCCTGTGGTGTTTGTGACAGGTGTGCTCTCCCTGTGGTGTTTGGGACAGGTGTGCTCTCCCTGTGGTGTTTGTGACAGGTGTGATCTCCCTGTGGTGTCTGTGACAGGTGTGATCTCCCTGTGGTGTCTGTGACAGGTGTGATCTCCCTGTGGTGTCTGTGACAGGTGTGCTCTCCCTGTGGTGTTTGTGACAGGTGTGCTCTCCCTGTGGTGTTTGTGACAGGGCAGCAGCATAGTCTCCTCTCTGGTGTGATCTCCCTGTGGTGTGACAGGTGTGCTCTCCCTGTGGTGTTTGTGACAGGTGTGCTCTCCCTGTGGTTTGTGACAGGTGTGATCTCTCTGTGGTGTCTGTGACAGGTGTGATCTCCCTGTGGTGTTTGTGACAGGTGTGCTCTCCCTGTGGTGTTTGTGACAGGGCAGCAGCATAGTCTCCTCTCTGGTGTGCTCTCCCTGTGGTGTTTGTGACAGGTGTTATCTCCCTGTGGTGTTTGTGACAGGTGTGATCTCCCTGTGGTGTTTGTGACAGGTGTGATCTCCCTGTGGTGTTTGTGACAGGTGTGCTCTCCCTGTGGTGTTTGTGACAGGGCAGCAGCATAGTCTCCTCTCTGGTGTGCTCTCCCTGTGGTGTTTGTGACAGGTGTGCTCTCCCTGTGGTGTTTGTGACAGGTGTGATCTCCCTGTGGTGTTTGTGACAGGTGTGCTCTCCCTGTGGTGTTTGTGACAGGTGTGATCTCCCTGTGGTGTTTGTGACAGGTGTGATCTCCCTGTGGTGTTTGTGACAGGTGTGATCTCCCTGTGGTGTTTGTGACAGGTGTGATCTCCCTGTGGTGTTTGTGACAGGTGTGCTCTCCCTGTGGTGTTTGTGACAGGGCAGCAGCATAGTCTCCTCTCTGGTGTGCTCTCCCTGTGGTGTTTGTGACAGGTGTGCTCTCCCTGAGGTGTCTGTGACAGGTGTGCTCTCCCTATGGTGTTTGTGACAGGTGTGCTCTCCCTGTGGTGTTTGTGACAGGTGTGATCTCCCTGTGGTGTTTGTGACAGGTGTGATCTCCCTGTGGTGTTTGTGACAGGTGTGCTCTCCCTGAGGTGTTTGTGACAGGTGTGATCTCCCTGTGGTGTTTGTGACAGGGCAGCAGCATAGTCTCCTCTCTGGTGTGCTCTCCCGGTGGTGTTTGTGACAGGTGTGATCTCCCTGTGGTGTTTGTGACAGGTGTGATCTCCCTGTGGTGTTTGTGACAGGGCAGCAGCATAGTCTCCTCTCTGGTGTGATCTCCCTGTGGTGTCTGTGACAGGTGTGCTCTCCCTGTGGTGTTTGTGACAGGTGTGCTCTCCCTGTGGTGTTTGTGACAGGTGTGCTCTCCCTGTGGTGTCTGTGACAGGTGTGATCTCCCTGTGGTGTCTGTGACAGGTGTGATCTCCCTGTGGTGTTTGTGACAGGTGTGATCTCCCTGTGGTGTTTGTGACAGGTGTGATCTCCCTGTGGTGTTTGTGACAGGGCAGCAGCATAGTCTCCTCTCTGGTGTGCTCTCCCTGTGGTGTTTGTGACAGGTGTGCTCTCCCTGTGGTGTTTGTGACAGGGCAGCAGCATAGTCTCCTCTCTGGTGTGATCTCCCTGTGGTGTTTGTGACAGGTGTGATCTCCCTGTGGTGTTTGTGACAGGGAAGCAGCATAGTCTCCTCTCTGGTGTGCTCTCCCTGTGGTGTTTGTGACAGGTGTGCTCTCCCTGTGGTGTCTGTGACAGGTGTGATCTCCCTGTGGTGTCTGTGACAGGTGTGATCTCCCTGTGGTGTTTGTGACAGGTGTGCTCTCCCTGTGGTGTCTGTGACAGGTGTGATCTCCCTGTGGTGTCTGTGACAGGTGTGATCTCCCTGTGGTGTTTGTGACAGGTGTGATCTCCCTGTGGTGTTTGTGACAGGTGTGATCTCCCTGTGGTGTTTGTGACAGGGCAGCAGCATAGTCTCCTCTCTGGTGTGATCTCCCTGTGGTGTTTGTGACAGGTGTGATCTCCCTGTGGTGTTTGTGACAGGGCAGCAGCATAGTCTCCTCTCTGGTGTGATCTCCCTGTGGTGTTTGTGACAGGTGTGATCTCCCTGTGGTGTTTGTGACAGGGCAGCAGCATAGTCTCCTCTCTGGTGTGATCTCCCTGTGGTGTTTGTGACAGGTGTGATCTCCCTGTGGTGTTTGTGACAGGTGTGATCTCCCTGTGGTGTTTGTGACAGGTGTGCTCTCCCTGTGGTGTTTGTGACAGGTGTGCTCTCCCTGTGGTGTCTGTGACAGGTGTGCTCTCCCTGTGGTGTCTGTGACAGGTGTGCTCTCCCTGTGGTGTTTGTGACAGGTGTGCTCTCCCTGAGGTGTTTGTGACAGGTGTGATCTCCCTGTGGTGTTTGTGACAGGGCAGCAGCATAGTCTCCTCTCTGGTGTGCTCTCCCTGTGGTGTTTGTGACAGGTGTGCTCTCCCTGTGGTGTCTGTGACAGGTGTGATCTCCCTGTGGTGTCTGTGACAGGTGTGATCTCCCTGTGGTGTTTGTGACAGGTGTGCTCTCCCTGTGGTGTCTGTGACAGGTGTGATCTCCCTGTGGTGTCTGTGACAGGTGTGATCTCCCTGTGGTGTTTGTGACAGGTGTGATCTCCCTGTGGTGTTTGTGACAGGTGTGATCTCCCTGTGGTGTTTGTGACAGGGCAGCAGCATAGTCTCCTCTCTGGTGTGCTCTCCCTGTGGTGTTTGTGACAGGTGTGATCTCCCTGTGGTGTTTGTGACAGGGCAGCAGCATAGTCTCCTCTCTGGTGTGATCTCCCTGTGGTGTTTGTGACAGGTGTGATCTCCCTGTGGTGTTTGTGACAGGGCAGCAGCATAGTCTCCTCTCTGGTGTGATCTCCCTGTGGTGTTTGTGACAGGTGTGATCTCCCTGTGGTGTTTGTGACAGGTGTGATCTCCCTGTGGTGTTTGTGACAGGTGTGATCTCCCTGTGGTGTTTGTGACAGGTGTGCTCTCCCTGTGGTGTCTGTGACAGGTGTGCTCTCCCTGTGGTGTCTGTGACAGGTGTGCTCTCCCTGTGGTGTCTGTGACAGGTGTGCTCTCCCTGTGGTGTTTGTGACAGGTGTGCTCTCCCTGAGGTGTTTGTGACAGGTGTGATCTCCCTGTGGTGTTTGTGACAGGGCAGCAGCATAGTCTCCTCTCTGGTGTGCTCTCCCGGTGGTGTTTGTGACAGGTGTGATCTCCCTGTGGTGTTTGTGACAGGGCAGCAGCATAATCGCTGTATAAAGTTCTGCTCCACTCTACAATCCTGGGATTCCACTTAAGTCACTAGCTCACAGCACCCTGAGTCCAGCTCCCTACACCCACCAGCTGCCTGCAACAGTGCTGGACACAGTCATGCACCTCCCAGCAGGGCCCTGGGGAGCAGTCCAGTATCTATGCCCAGGTTGGTCAGCTCACCTGTCATTCACCTCAGAGAGGGCATCACCCTTCTTGTCACGGAATTGGATTTTTCCATGCAATAGGGGCAGCTGAGCACTCACAAACATTCTGCAGACCTGTGTGCAGTAACCATCCCATGCCAGGCTCTGCCCCAAAAGCCTTGGGGAGGAAGTTAAGGAGCCCTCAGCTGTGTGAGGCTGTGTGCAGCCTGGAAGAGGAGGCAAACACACAATATCCACCTTGTGTGGAAAGTGCCATAAAAATGTCAGAAATGTGTCACGGATCCACTTTGAATATAAAGACTTGGCAGATACAGTAAATGGATAGAAGGTACACCGTGCAAACATTAATCAGGTGAAGCAACTGTGAGTCCCAGACAAAGGAGACCTCGGAACCAGGAACATCACCAGGGGCAAAAGGTACCTTTCTGTGATCTAAAAGGGTCAGTTTTCCAAGAAGATCTGACAACCCTAAATGTGAGTGCACCTAGCAAGGGAGCTTCAAATACATGGAGCAAAAACTAATGAAACCAAAAGGACAATTCATGGGAGACATTCACATTCCTATCTCAGTAATCAATAGAACAGGTAAATGAAATCGGTAAGGATCCAGAATATCCCAACAATAACAGACTTGAATTAATGGAAATATATAAAACACTTCATCCAACAACCGTTCTGTACCTGTAACGTTCTTGCACATGTAATATTCACCAAGATAGACCATACTCTGGGACTTAAAACTATTCTTAACAATTTTTTTAAAACACAGAAATACAAAGTATGTCATCTGACATAATGGAATTAAACTATAAAGATAACTAGAAATTTTCCAAATATTTGGAAAGCAACCCGCTTTTAAATAAGCATAGATCAAAGAGGAGGTCACAAAGACATTTTAAAATATTCTGAACTAAACAAAAATGAAAATACACACATATAAAACTGTGGGATGCAGTTAACCAGTACTTTGATGGAAACTGATAGCATTAAATGCTTATATTTGAGAAAATAAAAGGTCTAAAATAAGCAATCTAAACTTCTAACTTAACTAGATGAGAAGATAAACCCAAACTGAGCAGAAGGATGGAAATAATAAAAATAAGTCAATAAGACATAAAAACACAAAAATAAAGAAAAATCGGTGGGGTGCGGTGGCTCACACCTGTAATCCCAGCTACTCTGGAGGCTGAGGCAGGAGAAATGCTTGAACCCAGGAGACAGATTGCAGTGAGCCAAGATCACACCACTGTACTCCAGTGTAGGTGACAGAGGGAAACCAGGAAGGAAAGAAAGAAAGAGAGAAAGAAGGAAGGAGGGAGGGAAGAAAGGAAGGAGGGAAGGAGGGAGGGAGGAAGGGAAGTAGGGAGGGAAGGAGGGAAGGAAGGAGGGAGGGAGGGAGAGAGAAAGAAAGAAAGAGATTAAACCAAAAATTGGTTCTTTGAAAAAAATTAACAAAATTGATAAACCTCTAGCCATACTGATCAAGAAACAGAGAAGACACAAATTTCCAATATCAGGAATGAAAGAGAGGACATCACTACAGATTCCACAGGCATTAAAAGTTATAGAGCTGGGTGCAGAGGCTCACATCTGTAATCCCTGCGCTTTGGGAGGCTGAGGCGGGAGGATCAACTGAGGTCAGGAGTTTGAGACCAGCCTGGCCAACATGGGGAAACCCCAGCTAAATTGTTTCACTGGCATATCTACCAAAGTAAAGAAATAATACCAATTCTCTGCAATCCATGGCAAAAAATATCAAAGAAAAAATTTTAAATTGTCAACTTCTCTGTGAATTCAGCATTACTCTGATGCCAAACCAAAGGCAAGAAGAGAAAACCAAAGGCCAGCCTCCCACATGAACAGACACCAATCCTCAATTAAATATAGGCATTGGCAAATGGAATCCACCCATATATAAAAGGATGATATATCACAACTAAGTGGGATTGATCCAAGGGATTCAGGGCAGCTTCAACATCCAAAAACCAATCACTGGAATTCACTACAACAATAAACTAAAAAGAAAATGCATGCGGTCATATCAGTCCTTCAGAAAAGCATCTGACAAAATCCAAATCCATTCATCATAATATTTCCAAAGAACCTCTCATCAAACTAGGACAGAAGGAAACTTAATTAATGTGATTAAAAAAGCATCTATAGAAGCCTACAGCTAACATTGCAGCTAAAGGTGAAAGACTCAAGGCTTCCCCCCGAGATCATGAGCAAAGCTGTGCTGTATCCCCACTCCCACTAAACACATTTGTGTACTAGCCAGGGCAATAAGTCAGGAAAATAAATAAAAGTCTCACAACTGGGAAATAAAAGTCAAAAATAAAACTCTTATCTGTTCACAGACAACATGATTTTACATACGGAAAATTCCAAAAAGGCCAGGTGAAGTAGCTCATACCTACAGTCCCGGCACTTTGGGAGGCCAACATGGGAGCAGGCCTTGAGCCCAGGAGTTTGAGACCAGCCTGGGCAATGTAGCAAGACCCTAACCTCACAACAAATAATTTTTTTTAAAAATTAGCCAGGTGTGGTAGCACACACCGGTAGTCCCAGCTACTCAGGAGTCTGAGGCAGGAGGATCACTTGAGCCCAGGATATCGAGGCTGCAGTGACAGTGAGCTGTGATTGTACCAGTGCCCTCCAGCCTGGGTGACAGAATAAGACCCTGACTCTCAAAAAGAAAAAGAGAGAGAATTCCAAAAATTTTACTGAAATCAATTGCCTGTAACTAATTACTGAGACCAGCAGGGTCACACAGTAAAAGGATAACATACGAAAATCAACTGTATTTCTAGATACTAGCAATGAACAACTAGAATTCAGATTTTTTAAGATAGCACCATTTACAATAACACCCCAATAAAAATAGGTATTTCAAGAGACCTAACGTGTGTATCTGGGCCCCTAATGGATGGGAGGGGAAAGGACCTAAGAGAAAATGTAAGAAACAGCAGAAATTTTTTCCAAATGTAATGAGAATCGTAAACCTACAGACCCAAGAAGCCCAGTGAGCTCCAAGCAGAAGGACAGGAAAATCACAGCAAGTCATGTCATAATCGAATTGCTCATAACAGCGTTAAGTAGGGTCGTATTTATTTTTGTAGTTTTTGTAGAGATGGGGTTTCAACATGTTGCCCAGTCTGGTCTTGAATTCCTGGGCTCAAGCAATCAGCCCACCTTGGCCTCCCAAAGTGCTGGGATTACAGGCATGAGCCACGGCGCCTGGCCTGGAATAACAGTAACAGCCAGAGCAAATGGGCATTGGGTGCAAAGGGTCAAAAACAAGATGACAGCAGATTCCTCATCAGAGACGGGAAGGCAGTGCGGCCGCATCTTTAAAGCCAAAAGAACAAACCCTGAAACCTGGAATTCTACATCGTAGGAAACATCTTTCACAAGTGAGGGTGAAATAGAGTTTTCGGAGGCATGAAAGCTGAAAGGCATCCTCGCCAGCTGACCCACACGATAAGAAATGTTAAAAGACGTCTTCAGGTCAAAGGAGAATGATACCAGGTGGCACCGACAACTACAGGGTTAAATATGCATATCACACCGACAACTACAGGGTTAAATATGCATATCACACCGACAACTACAGGGTTAAATATGCATATCACACCGACAACTACAGGGTTAAATATGCATATCACACCGACAACTACAGGGTTAAATATGCATATCACACCGACAACTACAGGGTTAAATATGCATATCACACCGACAACTACAGGGTTAAATATGCATATCACACCGACAACTACAGGGTTAAATATGCATATCACACCGACAACTACAGGGTTAAATATGCATATCACACTGACAATTACAGGGTTAAATATGCATATCACACTGACAACTACAGGGTTAAATATGCATATCACAGTGACAACTACAGGGTTAAATATGCATATCACACTGACAATTACAGGGTTAAATATGCATATCACACTGACAACTACAGGGTTAAATATGCATATCACAGTGACAACTACAGGGTTAAATATGCATATCACAGTGACAACTACAGGGTTAAATATGCATATCACACCGACAACTACAGGGTTAAATATGCATATCACAGTGACAACTACAGGGTTAAATATGCATAATGTGTCGTTACTGCTTAGATACCTAAGCCACCGTTTGAGCAACAGTAAGTGTGTTGTGGGGTTCACAGCAAACGTGGGCATCAAGTATGTGGCAGCTACAGACCCGGGAAGGGAGACCTGCGTTCACGAAGCGGGTGACGGTACTCGGAAGCTGCGCCAGCTGCTGGTTTGCGGGTAGGCTCCAGACTCCCCGGCCTGCCTGCTCTGCATTTCTAAGCCGCAGTCTTCCAGCATTTCTTCCTACAGAGGGCGTGATGTCACTGGCTGAAGATGGCCCTGGAGGAGCCTCGCAGCAGCAAGGAGCCTCTCCTGGTTCCCGAGCTTACAATTTTTTTGTGTTCCTGCTCACGGTGCCATAGACAGGGAAACTCAGCAAACTTCTCTGCCCTCCAGGGGACGGAACTACACCTCCTCCAGTGAGGCCCGAGCTCCAGCTTTGGGGAGGGAGCCCCCTTCCGAGTGCGCTACTTATGGGGCCTCCGGTGGCCCCAGAGCACTGTCCAGAGTTCTCCCCTCCCCTCCATAGCTGCGCCACTGCTGCCATCAATACTTCTTAATATTAAAGTTTCTCAATTCAAATAAAAAGTTAAGTTAAAAACATAAAACACCAACACAGTGAGACCTCATCTCTACAGAAAATAATTTTTAAAAATTAGCCAAGCGCGGTGGCGCATGGTCTGTAGTCTCAGCTACTCAGGAGACTGAGGCAGGAGGATCGCTTGAGCCTGGGAAGTCGAGGCTGCAGTGAGCCGAGATCACACCACTGCACTCCAGCCTGGGTGACAGAACAAGACCGTGTGTGTGTGTGTGTGTGTGTGTGTGTGTGTGTATGCACACACACACACATAGAGAGAGAGCTGATCTTTAAAAATCTACGTTTTAGAGATACACATTAAAACACACATGGAAGAAATGGCATGTTTGCTTCTCTGTAAGTGGGGAGGACAGTGGAGTCTAAATGGCCTGGGGTTGGCAGACTGGACTTTAAATGAAACTGTATCAGCCAATATTGATAGCTCATTACCTATGCTAGCTGTCCAGTTTTGTAAAAGATTTGAAAAATGCTACAGTTAAATGTTTGGTATATAAAAAAAAAAAATAAAAAGAAAGAAACTGTGGCATAAGAGTAGAGATACTAATTGATTATGAGCAATGACCAGTTGATTTTCCACAAGAGCACAAAGGCTATTCAACAGGGAAAGAACAATCTCGTCAGCAAACGGTGCTAAGATAATTGGCCAGCCTGAGCAACATAGCAAGCAAGGCCTTGTCTCTAATGGGGAAAAAAAGCCACACACCAAATAATGAAGTTGGATCCCTACCTCACACAATATAAAAAAATTAACCTAAAATTGACTAAAGACGTTAATGCAAGAGCTAAAACTATAACACTCTCGAAGAAAACACAAGACTTAATCTCTTCATGGCCTTGATTGGACAGTGACCTTAAATGTGGCAATGAATTCTTAGAGTTGTTGCAAAAATCACAGGAAATAAAATAATAAAATAGATAAATTGGACTTCTTCAAAACTAAAAACATTTGTGTCACAAGACACTACCAAGAAAGTGAAGTGGTCACCCATAGAATGGCAGAACATACTTACAAATCATAGATCTGATAAGGGTCTAGTATCCAGAATATACAAAGAACACTTATAATTCAACAACAAAAAGACACACAACCCCATTTTAAAATGGGCAATGGCTTTTGTTCAAGATGGTCGACTAGAAGCATTTCAAGCTCACCTTATCCACTTAGAAGAACCAAGATAATCTGTAGATGATCACCCTTTGAATATATTTTCCAAGAAACAACATAGGAGTTCAGCAGGAAAGTGACAGGAAACACCAGAACTGAGGAAGAGAGAAAGCAGGCAGCCTGTGTGGTCCACACCGACTGGGAACTGGAGTGACTCCCCAGGATGAGGGAGGATCTTGCCACAGTCCACGTTCCCACTGGAGAATCATGTCAGTCCCTGACACAAGAGAGGCAACTGCACCCTCCCGATCTCTGCATCTGATTTAGAGAGACTGAGAAGGAATTTAAGCAGCTAGAACAGACACCGTTCTCTGCCCTAGCTCTTAGCAGGCTCCTGGGTACAAGCAGCGCCAGTCGGAGGCATTAGGGAAACCTGGACTGCTGCTTGCAGAACTGAGGTGTGAAAGTGGACTCCTGTGGCCGGGACTAAGAGGCAAGTGTGGGAGGGGCTGCAGCTCCCAGCACTGGAAGCAGGTACCACCCCCAGGACTTGAGAGAGGTAAGAGTTGCCATGGAGGTTTGGTCTCTAGCTGTGCAGGGCCTACAGCCTGGAGCTAAGTCCCAGGCCAGGCACAAAGTGCCAGAGCTGATGGAACAGTTTTTGTTTCCAACAGCCAGGACGGGGGAGCAAGCCCCACGGGATTGGGGCATGAGAGGGATGCGGGTCTTCCATCCATGGCCAAGGCTCCGGCTGCCGGGACTGGCCCCATCCTCCCTGTGGCAGCTGCCCCTCATCCAGGCATTCGGCCACGGGCCCTGAAAATCACTCAGCCACACTTGTCACAGCTGGTGCATGCACTCAGGGGGCTAGAGCAAGCTTGCCTGGTCGAGCTCTGCCTGACACCCCCCTTCCCCAGGCCACCCACAAGACAGTGTGGGGTCCGGGGACCTGGAGGACCCACAACCCAGTCTACCACCTGGGATACCAAGCCCTTCTCACAGGGGGTGCCCTGCCACTACCACTCAGCTGGCACCTACCTGCAAGTGTCAGCTGCTGGACTGGAGGCTGGCCAGCACCACAGTCCATTGCAACTACTGCCAACACATGCACACACTGTCTGGGACCCAAAAGGGCGTCTCACCACCACTGCCACCACCATCGTCCACACCACCCTGGCTGCCCAAAAACTTGGAAGCCTGCTCACTTTCATAGTACACTGCTACTACAGCCAGCTTCTGAGAAAGCCATCCAGAGGCCCAAGAATCAGCCTGCCTGGTACTGCCAACACAGGTGCCAGTGTGTGCCACCCTGGGGCACAAGGATAGACATGGCTGGCACACAGCTGCTACCACTGGAGCCTGAAGATGGGCTCACCCAGCATTCCAGTCCCCAGCACAACTGCATACCAGAAACTGACCACAGCCTCCAACAATAACTGCACCCTAGCACACCAAGGAAGGCACAGATACCACTAACACTGCTAATAGCCAGATAAATCATACAGAGGCTTCACTGCTGCATGCCTCAGAAGTCAATCCAAAGGGCCCTACAAACCAACACCCCAGATACTTCTCCAGTAAAAGGTGCCCCCAACAACAAAAGTAAATCCAAAAATAAGAAAAAGCAACTATTATGCCAGGTGTTCAGAAAGCAACATAAAGACACAAGAAACATGAAAAAGCAGGGTAATATGACAACCCCAAAGAAACACAATTCTCTGACAGTAAATAAATCTCAACCAAAAAGAAATCCTCAATATCCCAGAGAAAGAATTCAAAATATTGATTTTAAAGGAGTTCAATGAGATGTGTGAAAATCTGAAAATCAATACACAGAATTCAGAAGATTAATTCAGAATATGAATGAGATATTTACCAAGGAGATATATATATCTCTCAAAAGAAACCCAGAAATACAAAATATATTTGAAAGCCTCAACAATAGACTAGACCAAGCAGAAGAAAGAATTTCAGAACCTAAAAGACAGATTTTTGAAATTTTCCAGTCAAAAACAAAGCAAAAAGAATGAGAAAAAATGAGCAAAGCCTATGAAACACCTGGGACTACATACAGTGACTGATGTACAAGTTATTGGTCTTCCTGACGGTAAAGAGATATTGAAAGGCTTAGAAAAACCATTAAATTATGTAATAGATGAAAACCTCCCAAGTGTAGCAAGAGATCTAAGCATCCAGAACCAGGAGGCTCAGCAATCCCCAGGAAATCATCATGCAAAAAGAGACACTGCCACAGTCCACCATGAATCAGTCCAAAGTCAAAGTGAAAGAGTAAATTCTAAAAACAGCAAGAGAAAAGCATCTAGTCACCTCTAAAGGAAACCTCATCAGACTAACAGTGGCGTTCTCAGCAAAAACCTTGCAGGCAAGAAGAGAATAAGGTGACATATTCAAACTGCTGCAAGAAAAAAACTTTCAGCCAACAATTCAATACCCAGCAAGATTAACCTTCATAAATTAAGGAGAAACAAAGTCTTTCCCAGAAAAGCCGATGCTGAAGGAATTTATCACCACTAGTCCTACAAGAACTGCTCAAGGAAGCCCTAACTTGGAAGTAAAAGGATGACATTCACCGTTACGAAAACACACAAAAGTATAAAACTCACTCGTAAAGCAATCACACAGAGGAAGAGAAAGGAATCACAGCACCACTACAGAATTCAGCCGAACCACAATGACAAACAGCCAGAGGAAAAGAAAGAAGCAAAGAACTCATAAAACAACTAGGAAACAATTGACAATTCAACAGGAACCAGACCTTACATACCAATATTAACCTTGAATGTGAACAGGTTAAACACTACACTTTCTGTGTGTTTGTTTTTGTTTTTTAAGATGGAGTCTCACTCTGTCACCCAGGCTGGAATGAAGTGGCATGATCTTGACTCACTGCAACAACCTCTGCCTCCCAGATTCAAGTGATTCTCCTCCCCAGCCTCCTGAGTTGCTGGAATTACAGGCCTGCATCACCACTCCTGGCTAATTTTTGAATTTTCAGTAGAGATGGGGTTTCACCATGATGGCCAGACTAATCTCAAAGTCATGGGAAGAAGTTTGACCTCAAGTGATCCACCCACCTCAGCCTCCTAAAGTGCTGGGATTACAGGCATGAGCCACTGCGCCCAGGCAAAGGTTACAAAAAATAACAGTTTGGCAGAATGGATTTTTAAAAGCATGATCCAACTATATGCTGCACACAAGAAACTTACTTTACCTCTAAAGACACACATAAGCTGGGCATAGTCCCTGAAGCTTGTAATCTCAGCACTTTGGGAGGCCAAGATGGGAGGACTGCTTGAGGCCAGGAGTTTGAGACCAGCCTGGGCAACATAGCAAGATCCTTTCTCTATTTAAAAAACAGACATGGGCAGGCATGGTGGCTCATGCTTGTAATCTCAGCACTTTGGGAAGCTGAGGCAGGTGGATCACGGGGTCAGGAGATCGAGACCATCCTGGCTAACATATGATGAAACCCTGTCTCTACTAAAAATACAAAAAATTAGCCAGGTGTGGTGGCATGTGCCTGTAGTCCCAGCTACTCGGGAGGCTGAGGCAGGAGAATCGCTTGAACCCGGGAGGTGGAGGTTGCAAGCTGAGGTTGCTCCACTGCACTCCAGCCTGGGGGACAGAGCAAGATTCTATCTCAGAAAAAAAAAAGGCACATATAGATTGAAAGTAAAGAGGTGGGAAAATACATTCCACACAGAAATCAAAAGCAAACAGGAGTAGCTATACTCATCATATCAGATAAAACAGATTTATGTAAAAAACAGCAAAAACAAACTAAAAAGACAAAGGTAATGATAATGATAAAGGGTCAGTTAGGCAAGAGGGTATAACAATTCTGCACACAAATGCATCCAACACTGGTGCACCCAGATCTATAACACAAATATTACTAGACCTACAGAGAGTGAGAGAGAGCAATACAGTAACTCACAGCATTAGACAGATTCGCTAGATGGAAAATCAGCAAAGAAACATGGAATTTCATCTAGACTTTAGGCCTCAACAGACATTTACATTATAGAATATTCTACCCAACAACTGCAGAAGATACATTCTTTTCATCAGCACACAGGAGATGCTCCACGATAGACCATATGTTATGCCATAAAACAAGTCTTGGCTGGGCGCAGTGGCTCACGCCTGTAATCCCAGCACTTTGGGAGGTTGAGGTGGGGGGATCATGAGGTCAGGAATTCGAGACGAGCCTGGCCATCATAGTGAAACCCTGTCTCTACTTAAAATACAAAAATTAGCCAGGCACGGTGCTGTGTGACTGTAGTTCCAGCTACTCGGGAGGCTGAAGCAGGAGAATCACTTGAACACGGAAGGCAGAGGTTGTGGTGAGCCAAGATGGCGCCACTGCACTCCAGCCTGGGCAACGAGCAAAACTCCATCTCAAAAAAAAAAATTAAGTGTTAACAGATTTTTCTTCTTCTTTTCCTCTTCTTCCTTCTCCTTCTCCTCCTCTTCCTCTCAACAAATGTTTAAAAATCAAAATTATATTAAGTGTCTTCTCAAACCACAGTGGAATAAAATCAGAAATACCAAGAACAACTCTGGAAAGTATACATACATGGAAATTAAACAACATGCTCCTGGGTCAACAAAGAAATTAAGATGGAAATTTAAAAATTGCTGAAACAAATGAAAATTAAAGACAACATACTTTAAAAACCTATGAGATACAGATACAGCAAAAGCAGTGCTAAGAGGGAAGTTTACAGTGCTGGTCCCCAACATTTTTGGCATCCTGTACTGGTTTTGTGGAAGACAATTTTTCCGTGGATTGCAGATGTCAGGGCAGAAATGGTTTTGGGATGAAACTGTTCCACCTCAGATCATTATGCATTAGTTAGATCCTCATAAGGAGCATGCATCCTGGATCCCTTGCATGCACAGTTCACAGTAGTTGATGCTCCCATGAGAATCTCCTGCTGCAGCTGACCTGACAGGAGGAAGAGCTTGGGTGGCAATGCTTGCTTGTCCAGCACTCACTCCTGCTGTGTGGTCTGGTTCCTAGCAAGCCATGGATGGGTGGCGGTTCGAGGCCTGGGGGTTCAGGACCCCTGGTTTATAGCATTAAATATTTATATCCAAAAAGTAGAAAGATTACAAATTAACGATCTAATTATGCGCCTCAAGGAAGGAAATAACAAAGACCAGAGCAGAACCAAACTCAACAGACACCAAAACAACAAACAAAAACAAAAAAGAATCAGTGAACAAAAAGCTGGTTCTGCAAAAAGATAAACAAAATTGATAAACTGCTAGCTAGACCAACCAAGAAAAGAAGCAAGAAGACCTAAATAAAATCAGGAATGAAAAAGGAAACATTACAGCTGATGTCACAGAAATACAAAAGATCATCAAAGACTACCATGAACAACTATATCCTCACATATTAGAAAACCGAGAAGAAATGGATAAATTCCTGGAAACATACAGTCTCCCAAAATTGAATAGGAATAAACAGAAATCGAAAACCTGAACAGATAAATAATGAAAAGCGATAATCACTAGTGAAAAACCTCCCCCCAAATAAAAGCCCACAACCAGATGGATTCACAGCTGAGTTCTACCAACACACAAAAAATAACTAGGACCAATCTTCTGAACCTACAACCAGATGGATTCACAGCTGAATTCTACCAACATACAAAAAATAACTAGGACCAGTCTTCTGAAACTACAACCAGGTGGGTTCACAGCTGAATTCTACCAAAATACAAAAAATAACTAGGACCAGTCTTCTGAACCTACAACCAGATGGATTCACAGCTGAATTCTACCAAAATACAAAAAATAACTAGGACCAATCTTCTGAACCTACAACCAGATGGATTCACAGCTGAATTCTACCAAACACACAAAAAATAACTAGGACCAATCTTCTGAACCTACAACCAGATGGATTCACAGCTGAATTCTACCAACACACAAAAAATAACTAGGACCAATCTTCTGAACCTACAACCAGATGGATTCACAGCTGAATTCTACCAAACACACAAAAAATAACTAGGACCAATCTTCTGAACCTACAACCAGATGGATTCACAGCTGAATTCTACCGAAATACAAAAAATAACTAGGACCAACCTTCTGAAACTACAACCAGATGGATTCACAGCTGAATTCTACCAAACACACAAAAAATAACTAGGACCAATCTTCTGAAACTACAACCAGATGGATTCACAGCTGAATTCTACCAAACACACAAAAAATAACTAGGACCAATCTTCTGAACCTACAACCAGATGGATTCACAGCTGAATTCTACCGAAATACAAAAAATAACTAGGACCAACCTTCTGAAACTACAACCAGATGGATTCACAGCTGAATTCTACCAAACACACAAAAAATAACTAGGACCAATCTTCTGAAACTACAACCAGATGGATTCACAGCTGAATTCTACCAAACACACAAAAAATAACTAGGACCAATCTTCTGAAACTGTTCCAAAATATTGAGTAGGAGAGAATTCTAACTCATTGTAGAACACCAATGTCACCCAGATACCAAAATCAGACAAGAACACAACAGACCAATAGACTAAAAAGTCCTCCTCGGCACACGCTGGCTCACACCGTAATCCCACTTTGGGAGACCAACAAAGGCAGACCACTTGAGGTCAGGAGTTCGAGGCCAGCCTGGTCACCATGGCAAAACCCTGTCTCTACTGAAAATATAAAAATTTTCACAGCGTAGTAGTGCACACCTGTAATCCCAGCTACTCAGGAGGCTAAGGCATGAGAATCACTTTGACCCAGGAGGCAGAGGTTGTAGTGAGCTGAGAAGATGCCCCTGCATTCCAGTCTGAGTAACAGAGTGAGACCCTGTCTCAAAAAAAAATCAGCCCGGCACAGTGGCACATGCCTATAGTCCCAGTTACTCAGGAGGCTGAGATGGGAAGATTGCTTGAGCCCAGGAGTTCTCGGCTGTAGTGCACTACTCAATCGGGTGTCTGCACTAAGTTCAGCATCAATATAGTGACTTCCTAGGGGTAGGGGACCACCAGGTTGCCTAAGGAGGGGTGAACCAGCCCAGGCTGGAAACGGAGCAGGTTAAAATTCCCGTGCTGATCAGTAGTGGGATCGCGCCTGTGAATAGCCACTGCACTCCAGCCTGGGCAATACAGCCAGACCACCTCTAAAAAAAATCAACAAAATATTAACAAACTGAATCCAAAGCCCATCAGAAAGATGATACACCACAATCAAGTAGGCTTTGTGTCAGGAATGTAAGGATGGTTCAACATATGCAAATTAATCAATGTAATGCATCACATAAACAGAATCAAGGACAAAAAACATACAATCAACTCAGTAGATGCAGAAAACACATTTAATACAATTCAGCATCCCTTAATAATAAAACTCCTCAAAAAACTGGCACAGAAGAAACATAGCACAAAATAATAAAGGCTATTTATGAGAAACCCACAGTAACATCCCACTGAATGAGGAAGGGTTGGAAGCATTTCCTCTAAGAACTGGAACAAGACGAGAACGCCCACTTTCACCACCCCTATTCAGTGTAACACTGGACGTCCTATCCAGAGCAGTCAGGCAGGAGAAAGTACATAAAAGGATTCAGGTTGGAAAAGAGGAAATTACTCCTATCTGCCAATTATATGATTTTATATCTAGAAAACCCTAAAGATTCCACCAAAAAACTCTTAGCTTTGATATGAATTCAGTAAAGTTGTAGAATACAAAATCAACATACAAAAATCAGAAGCATTTCTATACACAACAATGATCTAGATGAGAAAGAAATCAAGAAGGCAGTCTCGTTTACAATAACCATTTAAAAATACCTGGGAATGAATCCCTAGGAGGAAAATTACAAAACACTGATGAAAGAAAATTGCAGATGACACAAACAAAAACATCCATATTCATAGGTCAGAAGAATTCATATTGTTAAAATCACCACACCGCCTAAAGCAATCTATAGATTCAGTGTAATCCCTATCAAAATATCAAAGCAATCTTTCACTGAATTCGAAAAAGCAATCTAATTTTTTATATTGTGAGCTGGGCACAGAGGCTCACACCTTTAATCCTAGCACTTTGGGAGGCCAAGCCAAGAGTATCGCTTGAGGCCAGGAGTTTGAAACCAGCCTGAGCAACACAGTGAGACCCCGTCTCTACAAAAACATATTTTAATTTAAAATTAGTCAGGCATGGTGGCACACACCTGTAGTCCCAGCTACTCAGGAGGCAGAGGCGAGAGTTGCTTGAGCCCAGGAATTCAAGGTTGCAGTGAGCTATGATTGCACCAATAAACTCCAGCCTGGGTGACAGAGCAAGATCCCATCTTGAAGAAAAAAGAGAGAAAAAGAAGGAGGAGAAGGAGAAGAAAAGAGAAAAAGAATAATCCTAAAATTCATAAGCACAAAAAAAGAGAGGTTTGTGTCACCACAGGAAAAACTACCATTGATAAAACCATCAGATACTGTGAGAATTCACTCATTATCATGAGAACAGCATGGAAGAAACCGCCCCATAATCCAATCACTTCCCACCAGGTCTCTCCCTAAACACCTGCGGACTACAATTCAAGATGAGATTTGGGTGGGGACACAAAAGCTAACCGCAGCAATATCCGGCTTCAAATTACACTACAGTCTATATATAGTATGGGACTTAAACTAAAAACCTCTGCACAGCCAAAAGAAATAATAAACACAGTGACAAGGCAACCTGTTAAATGGGAGAAAATATTTGCAAACTATTCATCCAACAGGGGACTAGTAACCAGAATATACAAGGAACACAAACAATTCAACAACAAAGCCCCAAGTGATCTCATTAAAAAGTAAGCAAAGGGGCTGGGCACAGTGGCTCACGCCTGTAATCCCAGCACTTTGGGAGGCCGGGGTGGGCAGATCATGAGGTCAGGAGTTCGAGATCAGTCTTGCCAACATAATGAAACCCCGTCTCTACTAAAAATACAAAAAATTAGCCGGGCGTGGTGGTGTGCACCTGCAATCCCTCCTACTCAGGAGGCTAAGGCAGGAGAATCTCAAGAACCCAGGAGGCAGAGGTTGCAGTGAGCCGAGATTGCGCCATTGCACTCCTGCCTGGGTGACAGTGTGAGACTCTGTCTCAAAAAAAAAAAGAAAAGTAAGCAAAGGACATGAATAGACGTTTTTCCAAAGAAGAGATACAAATGGCCAACAGGTGTATGAACAAATGTTCAACATCACTAATCATCAGATAAATGCAAATTAAAACCACAATGAGATATCATCTTACCCCAGTCAGAACGGCTATTATTAAAAAGACACAGTGGCTCACACATGTGATCCCAGCACTTGGGGAGGCTGAGGCAGGTGGATCACTTGAGGTCAGCAGTTTGAGATGAGCCTGGCCAACATGGTGAAACTCTGTCTCTACTAAAAATACAAAACTTAGCTGGCATGGCAGTGGGCGTCTCTGAGGCTGAGGCAAGAGAATCACTTGAACCCGGGAGGCAGAGGTTGCAGTGAGCTGAGATCGCACCACTGCACTCTAGCCTGGGCAATAGAGGGAGACTCTGTCTCAAAAAAAATTAAAAATCACAGATGCTGGTGAAGATACAGAGAAAAGGAAACTCATACACTTTTGGCAGGAATGTAAACTAGTACAACCTCTTTGGAAAACACTATGGCGATTTCTCAAAAACTAAAAATAGAACTGCAGTTTAATCCAGCAATCCCACTACTAGGCCTCTACCCAGTGGAAAAGAATCAATGTATCAAAAAGATATCTGCACTCACATGTTTATTCACCATAGCAAAGAGATGGAATAAACCTAAGTGCCCCCCAGTGGGTGAATAGAAAGAAAATGTGGTATGTATACACAATGGAATATTATTCAGCCATAAAAAGGAATGGAATCATGTCTTTTGCAGCGACATGAATGGAACTGGAGGTCACTATCTTAAGTGAAACAAGCCAGGCACAGAAAGTCAAATATTGCATGTTCTCACTCACAAGTGGGCACTAAAATCACATACACGTGGACGTAGTGAGTGGAATGATAGGTGACAGAGACCAGGAAGGGCGAGGGGTGACAGGGGCGCTGGTGATGAGATTTTAGTTAGGGGTACTGTGTACGTTATTTGGATAATGGATACCCTAAAAACTGACTTGATCACTGCAATCTATGCCTGTAACAAAATTACAAACGTACCCCACAAATGTGTAAAATTAAAAAGTCGGCAAAGGACTTGAGGAGACATTTCTCCAAAGAAGATCCACAAATGGTCAACACATGAGAAAATGCTCAGCACTGTAAATCATTAGGGAAATGCAAACAAAAATCCATCATTAAATCCCATTTCACACCACTGGGATGGCTGTCTTACTGTTTACGGAACACGACGTAAGTGTCAGTGGGGCTGTGGAGAAATGGGAGCCGTCTCTGGGCATTGCCAGTGGAAATGTAAAATGGGGCACCTGCTGTGGAAAAGTGTGATGTTTCCTCAAAAAGTTAAACCCAGTAACTCCACTCCTTGGCACACACCTAACAGAAGTGAAAGGATTTGTTCTAACAGGAACCTGCACACAAATGCCCATCACAATTCACAGTAGTCAACAAAGATGAACTCCCTAAATGTCCATCAGCTGACGGACCAGTAAACAGAACGTGGCATTTTCATACAATGAGTAGTTTTGAGCCATGAAAAGGAAGGAAGCCGAGGCACATGCCACAACACGGATGGTCCCTGAGAACGCTGCGCTGCGTGAGAGCAGCCGGACACAGAAGGCCACACGCTGACTCCACTGCATGGTATATCCAGAGGAGCAAACTCGGATAAACAGGTTGACGGTGGCCAGGGACAGGGAGCGGGAAATAGGGAGTAACCGCTTGGTGGGTGAGCACTGCCGGGCCATGAAGATGTTTTGGAAGTAGAGAGAGGTGGTGGCTGCACAGCCCTGTCAATGTATAAATGCCCTGAACTGTTCACTTTTACGTGGGTGATTTTATGTTATGTGATTTTGCCTCAACAAAAAGTCACACAGGCCAGGTGTAGTGGCTCACGCCTATAATCCCAGCACTTGGGGAGGCCAAGGCAGGTGAATCACCTGAGGACAGGAGTTCGAGACCAGCTTGGTCAACATGGAGAAACCCTGTCTCTACTAAAAATACAAAAGTTAGCCAGGTATGGTGGCGGGCACCTGTAATCGCAGCTACTGGGGAGGCTGAGGCAGGAGAATCACTTGAACCCAGGAGGTGAAGTTTGCAGTGAGACCGTGCCATCGTACTCCAGCCTGGGCGACAACAGCAAAACTCCATCTCAAAAAACAAAGAAACAAACACCACGTAACACATAGAACACAGATTTACAAATACATATGAATAAAATCGCTGGAGTGTTAAGAAAGAAAGCAAATGGCAGATTGGAGCAGGGACAGGTGCCGGTGGGTGGGTGGAGGTGGTGCGGGAGGTGGAACGGATGCTTCAGCAGGGTCCGGCCCTCCCCTCCACCATGGCCACGTCCCTGGCTCGGTGCATTTCTCCAAGAAACCAGGTTGGGCACTGGTGGCTGGAGGCCAGCGTGCAAGGCCATCCCATCAGAACTGCAAGGCCTTTAGACTGAAACAGGAAACTCCCCAGCCGCACCCAAGCCTGGCCCCAGCCTCATGGGGAGAACAGGCCAGGGACAGTTCCCAGCACCCCAGGTCGGGCCGGGCACAGGGCAAGCTCACTCGACCACCCGCTGAGGTCAAGGAAGGTGAAGGGGTGGGGTGACCTACAGCAGCCCCCGAGGACCCTGGGCCCCGGACCACCAGCCTAAGCAACCCTGTCCCCAAATGAGTGCAGAGCCACAGGGCAGGAGTGGGCTGGGGGTGGAGGGACAGCCAGGAAGTTGAAGGAGGGCAGGGGATGTTGTGGGGGGGGCTACTGTGGGTCATGCTTGTCCCGAATGTACCAAACTCCCTTCCGAGTAGCCAGAACTGAGATGGGAGCCTGGGTCCTGAGCCTCACACACCAGCGACCACTCGCTCTGCAACACCTGAGCAAAGCCACATTCTGGGTGTCTGTAGCTCAGTGCTGGGAAACGGCCCTAAAATCAAGTGTTCTGGTAAAAATCAGCAGGAGCAGATAAATATTCCCTGTAGGCGGGGGGGAGGGGACAAATATTCCCTGTGGGGGGAGGGGACAAATATTCCCTGTGGGTGGGGGGAGGGTACAAATATTCCCTGTAGGCGGGGTGGGAGGGGACAAATATTCCCTGTAGGTGGGGGGGAGGGGACAAATATTCCCTGTGGGGGGAGGGGACAAATATTCCCTGTAGGCGGGGGGGAGGGGACAAATATTCCCTGTGGGGGGAGGGGACAAATATTCTCTGTGGGTGGGGGACGGGATAAATATTCCCTGTGGGGGGAGGGGACAAATATTCCCTGTGGGTGGGGGAGGGGACAAATATTCCCTGTGGGGGGAGGGGACAAATATTCCCTGTGGGTGGGGGGAGGGGACAAATATTCCCTGTGGGCGGGGGGAGGGGACAAATATTCCCTGTGGGGGGAGGGGAGGGGACAAATATTCCCTGTGGGGGGAGGGGACAAATATTCCCTGTGGGGGGAGGGGACAAATATTCCCTGTGGGTGGGGGAGGTGACAAATATTCCCTGTGGGGGGAGGGGACAAATATTCCCTGTGGGTGGGGGGAGGGGACAAATATTCCCTGTGGGCGGGGGGAGGGGACAAATATTCCCTGTGGGGGGAGGGGACAAATATTCCCTGTGGGTGGGGGGAGGGGACAAATATTCCCTGTGGGGGGAGGGGACAAATATTCCCTGTGGGGGAGGGGACATATATTCCCTGTGGGGGGAGGGGACAAATATTCCCTGTGGGTGGGGGGAGGGGACAAATATTCCCTGTAGGAGGGGATAAATATTCCCTGTGGGGGGAGGGGACAAATATTCCCTGTGGGGGGGGGACAAATATTCCCTGTGGGGGGAGGGGAGAAATAGTCCCTGTGGGGGGAGGGGACACATATTTCCTGGGGGGGGAGGGGACAAATATTCCCTGTGGGAGGAGGAGGGGACAAATATTCCCTGTGGGGGGGAGGGGACAAATATTCCCTGTGGGGGGGGAGGGGACAAATATTCCCTGTGGGCGGGGGGAGGGGACAAATATTTCCTGTTGGGAGGAGGGGATAAATATTCCCATATTCCCTGTGGGGGGAAGGGGACAAATATTCCCTGTGGATGGGGAGGGATAGATACTCCCTGTGTGTCGAGGGGAGGGGTCAGAGGAAATCTAAGCAGCCAGGCTGCCCCCCCCCACAGCCAGTGCCCCCTCAATAACCAGTTTCGGGTTTTTGTTTGTGCCTCAGTTTTTTTTTTTTCGATAAATGAACATATATTATTTAAAACAAAATTCCAAGCAGAAACACCTTTGACTACAACTCATCTCATTGAAACAGCCAGGTGACCGGACGCGGTGGCTCACGCCTGTAATCCCAGCACTTGAGGAGGCCGAGGAGGGCAGATCACGAGGCCAGGAGTTCGAGACCAGCTGGGCCAACATAGAAAAACCCTGTCTCTACTAAAAATACAAGAATTACCCAGCCCTGCTACTATGCACCTGTAGTCCCAGCTATTCAGGAGGCTGAGACAGTACAATCAGTTGAACCCAAAAGGCAGAGATTGCACCACTGCACTGCAGCCTGGGTGACACAGCAAGACTCAGGAAGGGAAGGGACAGAAGGAAGAAAGGAAAGGAAAAGGGAGAGAAAGAAAGAAACAGCAAGGCAAGTGGTTTCAGGGCCTCCAAGTCCTTCCTACCAGAGTCATCGGCCCCCTCCGGTCCTATTCATTCCTGCCTGTCTGCAAGGCCACTGTCCTCCTCAAGGAGCTGTGTTGAATCTCCTCCAATGCCTGATGGCCCCGGACCACACGGTGCTTTCCCACTTCTGTGTCCTGTTAACTGCTGAACACTGGCCAGGGCCACCCAGCCCATCTCTCCCACTGCATTGCAAATGATTGCAAATGACGCCGATTGGAATCGGCTGCCTCCCCCTCCCGCTGTGTCTCAGCACCTAGCATGGGTGAACAAGGTGGGAATACCCTATGGGCAACAAGCTGTCTCCCTCCAATCGCAAGGCCTGCTCCTGAGAACACTGGGTCACATGAAAGAGGGACCTCACACCTCCAATCGCAAGGCCTGCTCCTGAGAACACTGGGTCACATGAAAGAGGGACCTCACACCTCCAATCGCAAGGCCTGCTCCTGAGAACACAGGGTCACATGAAAGAGGGACCTCACACCTCCAATCGCAAGGCCTGCTCCTGAGAACACTGGGTCACATGAAACAGGAACCTCACACCTCCAATCACAAGGCCTGCTCCTGAGAACACTGGGTCACATGAAAGAGGAACCTCACACCTCCAATCGCAAGGCCTGCTCCTGAGAACAGTGGGCCACATGAAAGAGGAACCTCACACCTCCAATCGCAACACCTGCTCCTGAGAACACTGGGTCACATGAAACAGGAACCTCACACCTCCAATCGCAACACCTGCTCCTGAGAACACTGGGTCACATGAAACAGGAACCTCACACCTCCAATCGCAAGGCCTGCTCCTGAGAACACTGGGTCACATGAAAGAGGAACCTCACACCTCCAATCGCAACACCTGCTCCTGAGAACACTGGGTCACATGAAAGAGGGACCTCACACCTCCAATCGCAAGGCCTGCTCCTGAGAACACTGGGTCACATGAAAGAGGAACCTCACACCTCCAATCGCAAGGCCTGCACCTGAGAACACTGGGTCACATGAAACAGGAACCTCACACCTCCAATCGCAAGGCCTGCTCCTGAGAACAGTGGGTCACATGAAACAGGAACCTCACACCTCCAATCGCAAGGCCTGCTCCTGAGAACAGTGGGCCACATGAAAGAGGAACCTCACACCTCCAATCGCAAGGCCTGCTCCTGAGAACACTGGGTCACATGAAAGAGGAACCTCACACCTCCAATCGCAAGGCCTGCTCCTGAGAACACTGGGTCACATGAAAGAGGAACCTCACACCTCCAATCGCAACACCTGCTCCTGAGAACACTGGGTCACATGAAAGAGGGACCTCACACCTCCAATCGCAAGGCCTGCTCCTGAGAACACTGGGTCACATGAAAGAGGAACCTCACACCTCCAATCACAAGGCCTGCTCCTGAGAACACTGGGTCACATGAAACAGGAACCTCACACCTCCAATCGCAAGGCCTGCTCCTGAGAACAGTGGGTCACATGAAAGAGGAACCTCACACCTCCAATCACAACACCTGCTCCTGAGAACACTGGGTCACATGAAACAGGAACCTCGCACCTCCAATCGCAAGGCCTGCTCCTGAGAACACTGGGTCACATGAAACAGGAACCTCACACCTCCAATCACAAGGCCTGCTCCTGAGAACACTGGGTCACATGAAACAGGAACCTCACACCTCCAATCACAAGGCCTGCTCCTGAGAACACTGGGTCACATGAAACAGGAACCTCACACCTCCAATCGCAAGGCCTGCTCCTGAGAACAGTGGGCCACATGAAAGAGGAACCTCACACCTCCAATCGCAAGGCCTGCTCCTGAGAACAGTGGGTCACATGAAACAGGAACCTCACACCTCCAATCGCAAGGCCTGCTCCTGAGAACAGTGGGCCACATGAAAGAGGAACCTCACACCTCCAATCGCAAGGCCTGCTCCTGAGAACAGTGGGTCACATGAAAGAGGAACCTCACACCTCCAATCGCAAGGCCTGCTCCTGAGAACACTGGGTCACATGAAAGAGGAACCTCACACCTCCAATCGCAAGGCCTGCTCCTGAGAACACTGGGTCACATGAAAGAGGGACCTCACACCTCCAATCGCAAGGCCTGCTCCTGAGAACACTGGTTCACATGAAAGAGGAACCTCACACCTCCAATCGCAAGGCCTGCTCCTGAGAACACTGGGTCACATGAAACAGGAACCTCACACCTCCAATCGCAAGGCCTGCTCCTGAGAACACTGGGTCACATGAAACAGGAACCTCACACCTCCAATCGCAAGGCCTGCTCCTGAGAACACTGGGTCACATGAAACAGGAACCTCACACCTCCAATCACAAGGCCTGCTCCTGAGGACACTGGGTCACATGAAAGAGGGACCTCACACCTCCAATCGCAAGGCCTGCTCCTGAGAACACTGGGTCACATGAAACAGGAACCTCACACCTCCAATCACAAGGCCTGCTCCTGAGAACAGTGGGCCACATGAAAGAGGAACCTCACACCTTCAATCGCAAGGCCTGCTCCTGAGAACACTGGGTCACATGAAAGAGGAACCTCACACCTCCAATCGCAAGGCCTGCTCCTGAGAACACTGGGTCACATGAAAGAGGAACCTCACACCTCCAATCGCAAGGCCTGCTCCTGAGAACACTGGGTCACATGAAAGAGGAACCTCACACCTCCAATCGCAAGGCCTGCTCCTGAGGACAGTGGGTCATATGAAAGAGGAACCTCACACCTCCAATCGCAAGGCCTGCTCCTGAGAACACTGGGTCACATGAAAGAGGAACCTCAGACCTCCCATCACAAGGCCTGCTCCTGAGGACTCCCGGCCACATGAAACAGGAACCTCACACCTCCAATCACAAGGCCTGCTCCTGAGAACACTGGGTCACATGAAAGAGGAACCTCACACCTCCAATCGCAAGGCCTGCTCCTGAGAACACTGGGTCACATGAAACAGGAACCTCACACCTCCAATCGCAAGGCCTGCTCCTGAGAACACTGGGTCACATGAAAGAGGAACCTCACACCTCCAATCGCAAGGCCTGCTCCTGAGAACAGTGGGTCACATGAAAGAGGAACCTCACACCTCCAATCACAAGGCCTGCTCCTGAGAACACTGGGTCACATGAAACAGGAACCTCACACCTCCAATCACAAGGCCTGCTCCTGAGAACAGTGGGTCACATGAAAGAGGGACCTCACACCTCCAATCACAAAGCCTGCTCCTGAGAACAGTGGGCCACATGAAAGAGGAACCTCACACCTCCAATCACAAGGCCTGCTCCTGAGAACACTGGGTCACATGAAAGAGGAACCTCACACCTCCAATCGCAAGGCCTGCTCCTGAGAACAGTGGGTCACATGAAAGAGGAACCTCACACCTCCAATCGCAAGGCCTGCTCCTGAGAACACTGGGTCACATGAAACAGGAACCTCACACCTCCAATCGCAAGGCCTGCTCCTGAGAACACTGGGTCACATGAAACAGGAACCTCACACCTCCAATCACAAGGCCTGCTCCTGAGAACACTGGGTCACATGAAACAGGAACCTCACACCTCCAATCACAAGGCCTGCTCCTGAGAACACTGGGTCACATGAAACAGGGACCTCACACCTCCAATCGGAACACCTGCTCCTGAGGACTCCCGGCCACATGAAGGGTGGAGGGGGGCTCACAGTTTCAGGAGATAACCTGGCACAAGGATCAAGCGGAAGTAGCTTGAGAGAGTTGCTGATAGCGCTTTAGAGAAAAGCCTCGTGGGTTCGATCATCTGAGCACACCTGAACTTCGTGGCCCTACGGCCTTGAGGCGGGGGTGGGGGGGGTGGCAGACAGGTGTGCCTCAGTTCTTGCCCTTTGTAGCCTAAATACGGGAGGACGGCTGTTCTTTCAACGGGTTGTTCCATTTCACAAAACACTCGTGAACTGTCCTCAGCAGACGGAGCCGACTTCGGACTGGAAGAAACTCGCACAGAAATGCCTCTGCGAGGCCAGACTCAGGTGTCCCCAGCCCCCTGAGGTTCTTCTCCGCCTGGGACGCGGGTGGAAGTCGCCTCAGAAGTAAACAGAGGACAGGGGAGGCCCCTACCCACTGCAGCCGGGGGCACAGCCGGGGCCTGACAGCCTCCCTGGTGCTGCCCACAGGCAGGTCCTACATGGACAGAGGGGTCCGCTGGGGCCGAATGTGGACCTCCCGCCCGCACCGGGCTGTGAGCTGACGGCGTTTCTCTGAGAAATCTGAATTTTTACAAGGACCTTTCTCCTGTGGTCGAAATCATATCTGCTCATTTTGGAAAATACAGATAAGTAAAGAAACAAAAATAAAAGCTTCTCCCCAGGGAGGGTGCCCTCCAGCTGTGGTCACTCCTGGCTTCTCGGCGACTCTGGGGCCGCGTGGAGCCCGCTGTGTTTGGGACGAAGTCACACACTCGGACTGGTCACTTGCGCTGAGACGCCGGATGAGTGGCCGACCTTGGTGTCCTCACTCGTAAAATGGGTGACAGTTGCCAGGCCAGGGCGGCTGCGAGGCCCCGTGGAGGAGGCGTTTGGGGGATGCGCGCACCCACCCAGCCTCCCCGGCCCCTGCAGACCGGAGCCTGTGCCCGCACCGAGGTCCGCGCGGGAGCCCCTCCTGCCTCGCCTTGAGGACCGGCCCGCGGGACCACTCCGCACAAGGCCGCTGCCCTCGGGCCTCCCGGGAGGGGGCAGAGGGTGGCCCCTGCCAGTCAGGTGCCCTTGGCGACCCTCCCTAGTGGGGATCCCAGCAGCGGCTCCACATCCTCTTTTGGGGCATCCGGTCTGCGAATTTTGGTCGCTCAAAATAGTGAAAAAACTTCTGGGTGCTCCTGAAACCGAGCCCAGAACACGGGCCCTTCCCAGGACTGAGATCCCAAGGCCTGGCGCCCCCGGCCCCACAGTGGGGCCCCGCTCCGCCGCCCGCTCCCGCCCAGCCCCAGGGAGCGCGGCCCGCCGGGGGATGAGGGCTCAGAACACTCCCGAGCGGACGCCGAGGACCACGAACCGCACCCGCGCCACGGCCTCCCTCCAAGGACCCGCTTCCAGGGAGACCCGCCGGCCGCACCCCGAGTGCCCGCCCCGTCCAGGGGCCGCGGGGCCTGGCGACGCGAGGCTGGGGCGTGAGGAGGGTCCTGACGCCGGCGCCCGCCCCTCGGCCTCGCACCCGGGGGTGCGCCCGCTCCGGGCTGCACACGCGGGGGCCGGCGGGGACACCCAGGGCACTTACCCGGGGCTGGCGGGGCGCGGAGGCTCAGGCGCACCCGCGGGGCAGCGCGCCCGGGCCCGGAGCTGTGGCGGCAGCGGCCGGCGCTCGCATCCCGGGGACCGGCGGCGGCTCCTGGGACGGCCCCACCCCGGCACGCGAGCCGCCCCGCCCCGCCCCGCCCCGCCCCGCAACGCCCTGGCCCGGGAGGCGGCAGAGGGCGCCCGCGGGTCCGGCTGCCTCGGGTCCGGCTGTCCCGGCTGCCCCGGCGAACCCGAGGCGCCATCCGCTTCCCCCAGGGTCCGCCCCGTGTCCTTCGCGTCCTGTGGACCCCGGGGTCTCCGTGCTCCGAGGCGGGGGTCGCGCCCTGCGCCCCTCCCCGGGGTCTGTGCGCGCCCCCCTCGGGGTCTGTGTGCGGCCAGGTCTCCCGGCCGCTCCGGACCCTCGGTTCTCCCCGCGCCCGCGTCCCCTCCCAGAGCACCGGTCCCCTCCACGCGCGCTCTTCCTCCGCCCCAGGCCAGGCAGTGCGGACCCGAACAGGCCAAGTGAGGAGAGCGTGTCCCCGCTCGCCTGCCCTATGGGGTCGTTTGGAAAATGTAAGAGGAGTCATTTTTTTGCGAATTATATTAAATATTAAGATACTCTTTGATCCTGAACTTCCCAAGAAGGGGACTTGCGCCAGACACCGCAGGGTCGTCAGTGCGACGTTCGTGGTCCTGGACCTTCCAGGGTTCCACGCGGCAGGTGCGCGGCCCTGGGAGCCTCTGCTCCGTCCACCCCGAGAGCGGGGTCCTCCCTGCAGGTCCCCAGGCCGCACCCCGAGCCCTCTGCGCGCCCGCCGGCCCCTCCTACCTCGGGCTGCGCCCTCTTCTTCCCTCTCCCGGCGGTCCTTGGCCCCCCTAGTCCTCCATCCCCGCGCGCGGGCCCTGACTGAATTCCCCCTAACCTCAGGGGACCCCCGGAGACACCCCCAGCCTGGCCTCGCACCCTGACGTCCCAACAGACCCTGGCCGGCTTCCACCCTTCCGCCTCACTGGGGCCAGCCCCTCCCTCTTTCCCGGCCGCCAGGTGGTCCCTGGAGTCGGACCCCCCAGCACCCGCGGTCCTCACCCCAGCCCGGCCAGCGGCGCCCGCTCCCTCCGCCACAGTCGGTTTTCAGCAGCGCGGCGTCCCCAGGGTCGCAACCAAACCCCACATCCCTGACGCCCCCAGCCCGCCCCGCCTCCTGCGGTTCTCCGAATAAACGCGCCTGCGGGCCTCGGGGCCTTTGCACTCGCTGTCTGTCTTCTGTCTGCTGTCGACTCGGGGGAAATCTCTTTCCCAGACACAGCTCCCAAGCTGGGGTGGGCGAAGCTGAGACGGCCACCCAGCCCCCATCGCCCCTCCCCCGGCTGTAGCTCCCTGCAGGGCAGCCCGGAGCTCCTGCATTCTGCCTGTCCCTCTGTCCCCAGGGGTCAGCAGGTCGGCTCTGCTCACCTCTGCTTAGAGTCTTGCTCTGTCACCCAGGCTTGAGTGCAGTGGCCCTGTCTCGGCTCCCTGCAGCCTCCACCTCTAAGGCTCAAACGATTCTCCTGCCTCGGCCCCCCGCCCCCGGAGCAGCTGGGATTACAGGCATAGCTGGCTAATTTTTTTTTAAGTAGAGACATGGTTTTGCCATCGTGGTCAGGCTGGTCTCAAACTCCTGATCCACCCGCCTGGCCTCTCAAAGTGTTAGGGTGACAGGCATGAGCCTTGTGCCACTGGCAGCGGAGCCCTGGGTGCACACATATTAGTTTTTGATATGGGACAATGTGTAACTATGTTGCTGTATCTTTAAAAATCATTAGTTGTATTTTGATCCAATTTTTGTAAAGTGAATTATGCACAGAAAATATGCGGTTGGAGAACTCTGAGGTTTCGGGTGAACTTTAATTTCTTTTTACTTTTTAAAAAGTCCACAATGCCTGTAAGTTTTTGCAAGAAGCACGTAGTACCTTTTGACCTACTAAAACAAGTACCAGTGGGGAGGACGTGACCATGGTGGGCCCTTGCACGGCACAGGCGAGGTGTCTGCCAGGCCGAGGCCAGGCCAAGGCTGGGCCTGTCGGGGACCTCAGACTGGGAACACGGGTGGCAGAGCTCGGTGGCAGCCCTGAGAACCTGGGCTGTGCAGACGCTCCCTGAACTCTTAGAACTTTCTAGGAAGAGCCACTCTCCCTGCACAGGAAGACAGACCCCGCCCCCCATGTCTCAGCACAAGCACAGGTTCCCTTCCGCCTGCCCCATCCCACCAGAACCCACTGGAATGAGACGTCCCGTTACTCTGTTTCCTGGGAATGGAAGGAGGTGCCTCCTCCTTCCCTCACACTGCCTGCCATTGGCGCAGGCCGTCCGCACCCATCCTTCCCATGCTTGTCCCCAAAGTCTCAGGTCTCTGCTGAACCTTAGGCAGCCAGTGGGAACGCGAAGAAAGTGGGAGGCATTGCCCCTAAAGTCCCCGCCCGGCAGGCAGAGCCCCACGTGGAGTCCTGGAGTCTCTGGGCACCCCACCAGCACCATGGGGGATCCCTCAGCAGCCTCCCATCTAGATGGGCTGTTGCGCGTGCCCGCCTCCCCACCATGAAGATCCAGATGCAGCCGACACCCCTACCCACAGGTTCTCCTCTGCCTCTGTGCCAGGGACCCTGTTCAGGAGGCCTCCTCCCTCCACAGTCAGGACTCACTGTCCCCACCATCACTGAGCCCTCTGGCTCCCACCCACACTCTCAGCAGCTGGAGACACACCCCTTTCTCCTGGACCACCAGTCCTCCCAGGACTGAACTGGAGGGGCTGACATCCGGCAGGGATGACAGCTGGGGGGGACCGGAAGCCCCCAAGGAGCCACCCCCAGCCCTGGGCACACCCACACTGGAATCATGGGTGCACAGGGCCCCAGGGCCATATGGGCTGGATTCAGTCCCCAGCAGATGGATGACCACACAGCAGGTGCTCTCGGCCGCTGCAGTGCCAGGCCCCTCCCAAACAGGCCCACGTTGGTTCCCAGAAGTGTGGAGACAAATCTGCTCTTCACCGGCCTCCAGTAGTGGTGACCTCAACTGACCCCTCCAGTCCTCTCCTGGCCACACCTTTGTCTCCCCCAGGGAGGCCAGGCCAGGAGCCACCAGGGCCCTGACCTCAGAGGCAGACAGGGGTGTGCTGACCCCTGGGGCTGGGCCAGGACCCAGCACAGGCACCCGCTGCTCTGGAAGTGGCTGGGTTTCCTGGGTTCCCCATGACAGCTGTGATGCCCGGTGCTGATGCCCTGCAGGCAGCCGCTTGGGCAGCCCTGGTCACGGCTGGGTTCCCTCTCCCACACCACTTTCTCCTGGAGGACAGAGAAGGATCTGGGGAATTTCGTCTTTTGTCAAAAGCCACTGGGTATCCCCCTGCCCGGCAGAGTCACAGTCAAGGCTCCTGTTTCCAGGTGCATTCTCGTCATTCAAGGTTCACTGTGCTGGAGTCAGCTATGCCTGCAGCAGGGAGAGGGAGGAAGGTGCAGGGGGAGGGGGAGGGGGAGACGGGGAGAGGAAGAGGGAAGTGAAGTATGGGCGAGGCGCAGGGTTGTAGGGAGGTGCAGGGTGAGGGGAGGCACAGGGGGAGGGGGAGGCACAGGGGGAGGGGAGGCAGGGTGAGGGGGAGGTGCACGGTGAGGGGGATGCACGGGATGAGGGGGAGGTGCAGGGTGAGGGGAGGCAGGGTGGGGGAGGCGCAGGGTGAGGGGGAGGCGCAGGGTGAGGGGAGGCACAGGGTGAGGGTGAGGTGCACGGTGAGGAGGATGCACGGGATGAGGGTGAGGCGCAGGGTGAGGGGAGGAACAGGGTGAAGGGGAGGCACAGGGTGAGGGGAGGCACAGGGTGAGGGGAGGCAGGGTGAGGGGGAGGTGCACGGTGAGGAGGATGCACGGGACGAGGGGGAGGCACAGGGTGAGGGGAGGCACAGGGGGAGGGGAGGCACAGGGTGAGGGGGATGCACGGGATGAGGGTGAGGCAGGGGGAGGGGGAAGCAGGGGGAGGGTGAGGGGGATGCACGGGATGAGGGTGAGGCGCAGGGTGAGGGGAGGAACAGGGTGAGGGGGAGGCACAGGGTGAGGGGAGGCACAGGGTGAGGGGAGGCAGGGTGAGGGGGAGGTGCACGGTGAGGAGGATGCACGGGACGAGGGGGAGGCACAGGGTGAGGGGAGGCGCAGGGGGAGGGGAGGCACAGGGTGAGGGGGATGCACGGGATGAGGGGGAGGCAGGGGGAGGGGGAAGCAGGGGGAGGGGGAGGGGGATGCACGGGATGAGGGGGACGTACAGGTGAGGGGAGGTGCAGGGTGAGGCGTTGGGGGAGGTGCAGGATGGGGATGGTGGGGAGGTACAGGCCAGGGGCCTGATGGAAGGAGGGCAGTGGGAGGAAGGAGCATGGCCAGCATGCCCCTGTGCCTCTGATCTGCAGTGATGACAGTGAGGACCTGGGGTCCCTGCCTGCAGATCTACAGGGTCCAGCAGCTGGGGCTCTGGGAGCTGTCCCCAGACCCTGCCCTCAGAAAGCCCTGGACAGAGGCCCCAGCAGGGGCAGAAGCCACCCAGGGGCTGCCTGTCCTGGGAGGCCCTGGTGTGGTCAGGCAGGTGCAATTGTGTCACAGCCATGTGGCGTCTGGGAGGGGCGGAGCAGAAAGTGAACCGGGCACTGGCCAGGACACTTGAGTTGGTGAAATTCAGTTTGGGGATGGTGGGTGGGCAGGCAGAGGCTGTGGATGGGACAGGCCCTGGAGGCTGGGGACATGGCAGGGGCTCTCAGGCGCCTTCCTGTTGATTCTCTGTTGCCCTCCCCGAGTATCTGATTCCTCCAAGATCTAGAAACCAAGGCTCCATCCACTGCTGGCCCGAGGAGGCAGCACCATCAGGAAGAGCAAACCAGCCACACTGCGGCTCCAGGACCGGGCACAGTGCGGGATCCTCACGCAGAGTCCAAGGGTGTGAGGGCAGAGTCAGAGGGTGTGAGGGCAGAGAGGTCAGAGGGTGTGAGGGCAGCGAGGTCAGAGGGTGTGAGGGCAGAGAGGTCAGAGTGTGTGAGGGCAGAGTCAGAGTGTGTGAGGGCAGAGAGGTCAGAGGGTGTGAGGGCAGAGAGGTCAGAGGGTGTGAGGGCAGAGTCAGAGGGTGTGAGGGCAGAGAGATCAGAGTGTGTGAGGGCAGAGAGGTCAGAGGGTCTGAGGGCAGACAGGTCAGAGGGTGTGAGGGCAGAGGGGTCAGAGGGTGTGAGGGCAGAGTCAGAGGGTGTGAGGGCAGAGAGGTCAGAGGGTCTGAGGGCAGAGAGGTCAGAGGGTGTGAGGGCAGAGAGGTCAGAGGGTGTGAGGGCAGAGTCAGAGGGTGTGAGGGCAGAGAGATCAGAGTGTGTGAGGGCAGAGAGGTCAGAGGGTCTGAGGGCAGACAGGTCAGAGGGTGTGAGGGCAGAGTCAGAGGGTGTGAGGGCAGAGTCAGAGGGTGTGAGGGCAGAGAGGTCAGAGGGTGTGAGGGCAGCGAGGTCAGAGGGTGTGAGGGCAGAGAGGTCAGAGGGTGTGAGGGCAGAGAGGTCAGAGGGTGTGAGGGCAGAGAGGTCAGAGGGTGTGAGGGCAGAGTCAGAGGGTGTGAGGGCAGAGAGGTCAGAGGGTGTGAGGGCAGAGAGGTCAGAGGGTGTGAGGGCAGAGATGTCAGAGGGTGTGAGGGCAGAGTCAGAGGGTGTGAGGGCAGAGAGGTCAGAGGGTGTGAGGGCAGAGTCAGAGGGTGTGAGGGCAGAGAGGTCAGAGGGTGTGAGGGCAGCGAGGTCAGAGGGTGTGAGGGCAGAGAGGTCAGAGTGTGTGAGGGCAGAGTCAGAGTGTGTGAGGGCAGAGAGGTCAGAGGGTGTGAGGGCAGAGAGGTCAGAGGGTGTGAGGGCAGAGTCAGAGGGTGTGAGGGCAGAGAGATCAGAGTGTGTGAGGGCAGAGAGGTCAGAGGGTCTGAGGGCAGACAGGTCAGAGGGTGTGAGGGCAGAGGGGTCAGAGGGTGTGAGGGCAGAGTCAGAGGGTGTGAGGGCAGAGAGGTCAGAGGGTCTGAGGGCAGAGAGGTCAGAGGGTGTGAGGGCAGAGAGGTCAGAGGGTGTGAGGGCAGAGTCAGAGGGTGTGAGGGCAGAGAGATCAGAGTGTGTGAGGGCAGAGAGGTCAGAGGGTCTGAGGGCAGACAGGTCAGAGGGTGTGAGGGCAGAGTCAGAGGGTGTGAGGGCAGAGTCAGAGGGTGTGAGGGCAGAGAGGTCAGAGGGTGTGAGGGCAGCGAGGTCAGAGGGTGTGAGGGCAGAGAGGTCAGAGGGTGTGAGGGCAGAGAGGTCAGAGGGTGTGAGGGCAGAGAGGTCAGAGGGTGTGAGGGCAGAGTCAGAGGGTGTGAGGGCAGAGAGGTCAGAGGGTGTGAGGGCAGAGAGGTCAGAGGGTGTGAGGGCAGAGAGGTCAGAGGGTGTGAGGGCAGAGTCAGAGGGTGTGAGGGCAGAGAGGTCAGAGGGTGTGAGGGCAGAGAGGTCAGAGGGTGTGAGGGCAGAGATGTCAGAGGGTGTGAGGGCAGAGTCAGAGGGTGTGAGGGCAGAGAGGTCAGAGGGTGTGAGGGCAGAGTCAGAGGGTGTGAGGGCAGAGAGGTCAGAGGGTGTGAGGGCAGAGTCAGAGGGTGTGAGGGCAGAGAGGTCAGAGGGTGTGAGGGCAGAGTCAGAGGGTGTGAGGGCAGAGTCAGAGGGTGTGAGGGCAGAGAGGTCAGAGGGTGTGAGGGCAGAGAGGTCAGAGGGTGTGAGGGCAGAGAGGTCAGAGGGTGTGAGGGCAGAGGTCAGAGGGTGTGAGGGCAGAGGTCAGAGGGTGTGAGGGCAGAGTCAGAGGGTGTGAGGGCAGAGTCAGAGGGTGTGAGGGCAGAGAGGTCAGAGAGTGTGAGGGCAGAGGTCAGAGGGTGTGAGGGCAGAGTCAGAGGGTGTGAGGGCAGAGAGGTCAGAGGGTGTGAGGGCAGAGTCAGAGGGTGTGAGGGCAGAGTCAGAGGGTGTGAGGGCAGAGGTCAGAGGGTGTGAGGGCAGAGAGGTCAGAGGGTGTGAGGGCAGAGAGGTCAGAGGGTGTGAGGGCAGAGGTCAGAGGGTGTGAGGGCAGAGTCAGAGGGTGTGAGGGCAGAGAGGTCAGAGGGTGTGAGGGCAGAGTCAGAGGGTGTGAGGGCAGAGTCAGAGGGTGTGAGGGCAGAGTCAGAGGGTAGAGCTGGGCAATGAGGAGAGTCAAAGGCTGTGGTGGAGCAGGCGGTGGGGTCAGGGGTCCTTGGTTCTGCAGTGGGCAAAGCCTTCAAGACGTGGCTGGGAGGGCTGCAGGGTGGCAGCAGCAGCTGCCCTCACCCCAAGCATGGGGACCTCGTTGGCCTGAGGCTGAAGGAGGAGCGAGGGCTGCTCCCCAGGTGGGGTGGGTGCAGCTCCTGGACACTGAGTTCAGGTCCCGTGAGGCGAGGGAGAAGTCACTGGGTGCCCGGCCGTGGAGGCCTGGGTGAGGAAGGCCTCATGGAATCGGGAGCTTGGGGCCTGGGCAAGGGAGTTGACCTCACTGGAGTGGAGCTTGGGGTCACCTGCTGCTGAATCATGGGGCTGTCATGGCCTAGGGAGGCACCAGCGTGAATGACAGGGAAACCTCAGAGACCAGCCTGGGATCCCCATGACTGAGGTCACGAGGTCAGTCCCAGTCCCACACACCTTGGGTCTGACCCTGCCATACCCAGGCCTCCGGCCCAGTGATGTTCTGATCCACTAACCACGGTTTCCACCAATGAGAAACCCAGTGCCAGCCCTGCCGTGGCCGCCACAGGGCCCAGCAGACCTGGCCCCACCCTGCTCTGGCTTCTGTGTCCACCTGGGCTTACAGGTGTTGCTTCCTGTGCGTGGAGAGCCCTCCTGGTCGTGGCCTGTCCTCCCTCCCTGCAGCAGAGACCGCCAAGCCTGCATGGCCTCCACCCAGCCGCTCCCCACCCCGTGCCACGGCTTTGGCCCACCTTGCTCCTGACTATGCCCTGAAGCCCAGCACAGCACAGGTGGGTGCAGCGGGTGGAGAGCTGGGAGTGGTGAGGGAGGGGCCCCCAGTGGTGGCTGTGCCCCCGTGTCCTGCTGTCCTGGGTCTTGGGACCAGGGTTTGAGCTACTGGCTGAGGGTCCCCGGTGGGTGGTCATGGCCGCTGGCCTGGCCTCCCCAACTCAGCCTCACCATGCTGGGCCTGTCCACCCCGTCCACCCCCAAAGGAACACGGGGCACAGCCTGTGGGCAGAACACCTGACAAAGGAGCGCTGAAAGGTCGAAGGCCCCTCTCTCTGCGATCTCCCATCTTCTCTCTAAATCCCAGGGTCCTGTCTGGCAGGTCCTACCCGTCAGCAGCTCCCCGGAGCTCCGTGGTGCAGCCACACTGCCCCCACGTGGCCCAGGCTGTGCACAGCCGACTGGCCCTGGGGCACCACAGAGCTGGCTGGGTTTGGCTCAGGCTTCATGGGCGGCTCCTTGCAGGCACCTGAGGATGAGGTCTGTGCTGGCAGCACGGCTGGGTGGGGAGCACAGCAGCCCTGCTTCTCTGCAGGCTGGCAGCCCCTCCCCAGAGAATCCTCCAACTCCTGAGCCCACTGCCCTCCAGGGACCCCCAGTTTTGTGTCAGTGACACCCAGCAGGTCAGCAGGGGAGTCTCCGCCCCACAGCTCCGGCTGCAATTGTCTCCTCACTGCCTCCCCTTGACTCCTGGCGGCTGGGAGCTCCCGGGCAAACATCCCTCCCAACGGCCACAGCCCACCAGCCCGATGGGCTCTCCACACCCAGGGTTCCTTCACCAGCAGGCCGGCCTGATGTGCGCTCGTCCTGCACGCTAGTCCTGCTGTCCTCCCAGCGTGCAGGGCAGCAGCTCCACCGCCCCCACTTTCTGCTAAAGAACTTCTGCTCTGGGCCGGGCGCAGTGGCTCAAGCCTGTAATCCCAGCACTTTGGGAGGCCGAGGCGGGTGGATCACCAGGTCAACAGATCGAGACCATCCTGGTCAACATGGTGAAACCCCGTCTCTACTAAAAATACAAAAAATTAGCTGGGCATGGTGGCGCGTGCCTGTAATCCCAGCTACTCAGGAGGCTGAGGCAGGAGAATTGTCTGAACCCGGGAGGCGGAGGTTGCGGTGAGCTGAGATCGCGCCATTGCACTCCAGCCTGGGTAACGAGCGAAACTCCGTCTCAAAAAAAAAAAAAAAAAAAAACTTCTGCTCTGAAATTTTCAGTGGGTTTTGATCTTGTGACTCTTCACGGGGGCCCCTCTCGAAGGCAGCCTCCCCAAGGCTGCCTGGAGAACAGGGGCACCCCTGGCAGCCATGTGCAGAGTACCTGAGGGTACCTCTACCTCACACCAAGTGTACCACACACCTGTGCATCTGCACCACACACTCAGGTACCTGACACCTTTGCATCTGCACATTTGTATACCTGTACACACCTCTGCATCTACCCACCTGAGCAGACCACACACCTGTGCACCTGTACCACACACCTGTGCATCTGCACCACAGCCAGGCACCTCACATCTGTACATCTGCACACTTGTACCTGTAGCTCACACGACTCCATCTACACCTGAGACCACACACCTGTGCACCTGTATCACAAACCTGTGCATCTGCCCCACCCGTCTCCTGTACCACACACCCGTGCACCTGCACCACACACCTGTTATCTTCTGTACCACATACCTGTGAGGTGCTGAGAAACACACACTTTACCTCCCATCAGAGGAACATCTTGGTGCTGTGAAAAGGAAGAAAACTTCATCCACAACCTGACCTTTTCTCTGTAAGTCTCCGTCTCACTTGGCCTTCACCTGCTTTCTAGGAATATGGAGCTAACCACACACATAGAAAATTCCTTCCCCAGCAGCTGATCCACAGGATGAGCCTCAGCATCAACTGCTGGCCCATGTCCTCCATGCAGGACAAACCTTGGTCATGTGCCCGGGGGCAGGTGTCACATGGGCTGACAGCCCACCCAGCCACGCTGCCAGCACAGGTGGGAATGCAGGGGCCAGAGAGGCTGCAGATCTGGGGCTCGGGGCTGCCCCCTGCACAGGCAGATGGCACGGGCAAGGGCCTGGAGATGTGGCTGGGAGGGCTGCGGGGTGGCAGCAGCAGCTGCCCTCACCCCAAGCATGGGGACCTCATGGGCCTGAGGCTGAAGGAGGAGCGAGGGCTGCTCCCCAGGTGGGGTGGGTGCAGCTCCTGGACACTGAGTTCAGGTCCCGTGAGGCGAGGGAGAAGTCACTGGGTGCCCGGCCGTGGAGGCCTGGGTGAGGAAGGCCTCATGGAATCGGGAGCTTGGGGCCTGGGCAAGGGAGTTGCCCTCACTGGAGTGGAGCTTGCGGTCGCCTGCTGCTGAGTCATGGGGCTGTCATGGCCTAGGGAGGCACCAGCGTGAATGACAGGGAATCCTCAGAGACCAGCCTGGGATCCCCATGACTGAGATCACGAGGTCAGTTCCAGTCCCACAAACCTTGGGTCTGATCCTGCCAGGCCTCCTGCCCAGTGATGTTCTGATCCACTAACCACGGTTTCCACCAATGAGAAACCCAGTGCCAGCCCCGCCACGGCCACCACAGGCCCCCAACAGACCCCCAATTTCTTATCAGTGACACCCACCAGAACCCAAATCTGAAATCTGAATACCCCGCCCACTTCTCCCAGGAAAGTTCTGGCTTCAGCAGGTCCTCGGGGAGGCCCACGTGCCAGTGCAGGGGTGGGGGTTGCAAGGGGATGAGGCGAGCGAGGTTGCAGGTGCCGCTGGGGGACACACACGACAGCCAGGACCGCAGAACCAACGCACACAGCCACAGGCAGCACAGACAGCTGTGGGCACAGATCCCCCGCAGCCTGGCAGGTGGCTCGACCAGCAGAGTGGCCAGCATGGAGCAGGCAAGGGGACCACGCAGGGCCTGGGCACCTGAGAAGGGGCCAGCAAAGGCTGCTAGTGTGGCCAGAGGGAACAGCCAGACTCCAAAGCCCACATCCCTCCTCCTCCCATCCCCGGGGAGCCAGGAGTGCCTGCTCCAGAGAGATCCGTAGCCAGAGGGCCCCAGGACAAGCGCAGGTGGGTGGTGGGGAGGGAGGGGGTCCCACCTGGAGTGCGAATACAGCCCCTGCCCCCCAGCACGCCTGTCCAGTGTTAAGAAATGGGGATTTTGGGCCCAAAGTGGCTCCGGCCGGATGTCGTGGCGCTTGCAAAGGCGAGGCCAAGAGTTCAAGGCCAACCGACCTCAGCAACCTTACAAGCTCTCAATGATTGGCAAAAAAAAAAAAAAAAAAAAAAAAAGAAATGGGGATTTTTTTCCAGGAAGCCACGCCCCCTACCTGTCACCCCCGAACACACTGAGCAGGGGTTTGAACAGGTGGAAGATCCCAAGAGATCAAAACAACAGAGAAAAGCTGTGCAGGCCAGCATGGAGGAGCAGCGTCAGGGCAGACGAGAGGCTGCAGCCCCGACACCAGACACGGCTGTGTAAGGAGGGCAGCGTCCAGAGAACGGGGTGGGGCCCGGGAGCGTGAACCCAGGAGGGCCCGGCACTGAGCAGGGAGGGCCGAGGGGAGCAGGGGACGCGCTGGCTGGCCACGTGCGAAGACTGTGGCTGACGCAGGGCACAGCGTGACTAAATCACTCATGACGGAAATACACGGCCTGCTAAAACAAATTAGATTTCTTCCCCCACATGGAGCAGTTTTATGAAATGTAACCACCTCAACAGAGGATGGGACGGTCCCTCTGGATTTTCACAAGCAGAGCTGTGCACGCTGGGCTGAAGAACGTTCCAGAAGGTGTCCAGGACCTTGGGAGGTCCCAGGCGAGCCAGTGCATCTCACAGTGACTGTCTGGACGACCAGGCCGTGGGGCTTGGTTCTGGGACCCATTTGATTTGAGCTGAAGGCGGACCACGTGTCTAACATTCCCTTTATTGTGTACGTTGCATATTCCAATGACCACAATAAACTCTTTTAAAAAAGTAAGGCACATGAACAGCCTTCTGTGTGCAAGTTCTGTACGATTTTAAAATTCCTACTGACTAATAAAAGCATTTCCACTATAGAACCAGAGACATCTAGAAAAGCTCATGACAGATTTTTTGCAAGCAGAATGCCTGAAACATTTTACCTCATGGCACAATGACAGTCACCAAATCCAAGGCTTGTGTTATAACGATACAGCTCCTGTTAGGGTTGCAGAAACATTAATCAGCGTATCCACATATGTACAGCCAGGTCCCCATATGGTAAAAACACCATCTAACGCATCCGTGTTCCACTCCCTCACAGGTAGGAACTTTGATTTTTGGCTTTTTTCCATTGGTCGGTCCCGCTGCTCTTCATGAGGCCAGGGTCATACGATACTGAAGACCATGGACAGATACTGTTCGTAGGACACCTGAATCCAGCCGTCCTGATCCGTGTCGTAACGTCTGAATATATCCGTCAACCTCTGCGGAAAAAGCAGGTACTTAAATCTCGACAGAAGCAGGAGCAGCGTGCACTGGGAGGAAGACATTAGGAGCACACACGCCATCTCCTGATGGAGCCATCACAGGGAGATACAGGTGAGACAACAGAAATTGTGTCCATTTTCTCAGAATAAAAGTTTTTGCAAAAATACACCACAGTTGGCCAGACACGGTGGCTCACACCTGCAATCCCCCCACTTTGGGAGGCTGAGGCGGGCAGATCACCTGAGGTCAGGAGTTCAAGATCAGCCTGGCCAACATGGTGAAACCCTATCTCTACTAAAAAAAAAAAAAACCACACACAAAAATCTGCCAGGTGTTGTGGTGCACTCCTGTAATCCTGGCTACTGGGGAGGCTGAGGCAGAGTCACCTGAATCCAGGAGGCGGAGGTTGCGGAGATTATGCCACTGTACTCCAGCCTGCGTGACAGAGACTCCGTCTCAAAAAAAAAAACCACCAGGACCTAAGTGTAAATAACACAGCAGATACCAGCTAAACGGCGTCTTCCAGATGGGCTGCTCTAAGCCGTTTCCAAGGGAAGGAAAACATGGCTGTCTACACTTCACTAACCCGCTACTTCTCCAAAGATGAGACTAACTTCTATAAGCTGCAAAACCTAATTCTACACACGCCTGATTCCTTAGGTCAATGGTCAGGCGCACCTCGTGGGCGGCCAAACCCCTCCCGCCCCCACAGCAAACCCACGAGAAGCCGCTAGTCACCTGCAGGACGATGCAGCCTTGGATGAAGTCGTCGAAGGCGATCTGCCCCCGTCCCTGCCTGTCGAACTTGCGAATGAGGATGTCGTGGAACTGGTCAGAGAGGCGGTAGCCTTGAGGAGGGAAAGGCGGCGTCAGGGAGGGCTGGGGGAGACTCGAGGTGTGTGCAAACACCACAGCCTCCTCCCAAGGCCCACAGCCTGTAACACGCAGAGGCCCACAGCCTGTAACACGCAGAGGCCCACAGCCTGTAACACGCAGAGGCCCACAGCCTGTAACACGCAGAGGCCCACAGCCTGTAACACGCAGAGGCCCACAGCCTGTAACACACAGTGCGAGGCTGGCTGGGAACAGAAGTGCAAATTCACTCAAAGGCACTCAGAACTGAGACGCTTCCCGAATACATGGTTCTGTGTGAGCTTGTACCTCCAGTGCGTGAAGCTGCCCCTTGAGACCATCGCCCTGGAAGGAGGATTGCCTGGGAAGCTGCCACTGTCCTGACAGCTGGTGTGAAGTCGCTTGTGAAGTAACCACTCGTCCCAGGGAAGCACTCACAAAACACCCCCCACGGGGCGCCACGCTCAGTTTCGTGAACCCAGTGGAGTTATTTTCTAAAGTCCTTGTTGATTAGATAAGGACTAATAACATGATTATGTTTATTAGATAAGAAAATTCTGGATGATCTGCTGCCCTGGGTTGCTCATCACCAGACAATGTTTTGAAACTAAAATTTCACAGGCGGCTTCTAGTTACACCAAGTGTCAATGTAGGGAAATGGGAGCAGCTGAGGGACGCGCCCCCCACCTGCCACGAGGGACTGAAAGAGCACAGAGGCAGAGTGGCCACAGAAAGGACCAAGTCACTGCAGGGCCACCAAGGGCTAGGGTTCCAATGTCCACAGGGCCACTGCCTGCCTGGGTGCTCCCCGAGCATGTCCTGAAAATGCCTCCCAGGGCAGACGGCTCTGAAGGCGTGTGGACGCACCAGGTGTCCTCGGCCACCCCGGAGGGCATGCCCCGCCTGCCCCCTTCCCTCACATCCCACTATCTGCATGACTGTGGCATCCCTACTGACTCCGGAGGCAAAAGGTGGTGCCAGCATGTTTTCACTGTTCGGCCTCGCCGGAATCTCTGCAGGGACGTGTGCACCTGCACCGACTGTCTCAATCTCTCAGGTGATCACCTCCACAACAGCCATTCCACAAACAGAGTCGAGCACGCAAACAGGAACACAGTGCCCTCCAGAGAGGTCGGGGCGTCTGTCATTTAAGTTCAGGGGTCCCTAAATGTGTGATGGTGGAGCTGCTTCAGACCCTCCTTCCCTGCAAGCTGAGAAGACGAGCCCTCCCATTAAATTCAGAAAGAGACAGCAGAGTAAACAGCTGCCACTTCCCCTGGTCCCCACTACTCCTACCTCCTCACTCCCTGTACCTGTGCTGGGGCTAGGCTTGCTCGCTGAGAACAGAGCCTGGGACACAGACAAAGGGACATTGCCTGTCTGGGTGTGCACGGGGGACAGAGGCCACCACTGGGGTGCAGGGGGACAGAGGCCATCACTGGGGTACATGGGGACAGAGGCCACCACTGGGGTGCACGGGGACAGAGGCCACCACTGGGGTGCACGGGGGACAGAGGCCACCACTGGGGTACACGGGGACAGAGGCCATCACTGGGGTGCACGGGGGACAGAGGCCATCACTGAGGTACACGGGGGACAGAGGCCATCACTGGGGTGCACGGGGACAGAGGCCATCACTGGGGTGCACGGGGGACAGAGGCCATCACTGAGGTACACGGGGGACAGAGGCCACCACTGGGGTGCACGGGGGACAGAGGCCATCACTGGGGTGCACGGGGGACAGAGGCCACCACTGGGGTGCACAGGGGACAGAGGCCATCACTGGCCTCTGCGAAGGCTGGAAAGACAGAGGCACAGGATCTCCCGTCAGCACAGACACCAAGAGCAACTCCACTGCCTCTGGAATTAACTCCCAATTTCCTCGGTCATCAGCGACAGTGAGGGAAAACAAAGACAAAGTCAATCTAGTAAAATGCGGGATGCACAAGGAACTACAAAAGGAATGTTTATCTGAGAAGCCAAAACCTCCGACAGCGTTCTCTGCGAGTTCCTGTTAATGAAAGCCAGCACGTGAGGGCACCACCGTCCTCGGACCCGCTGCTTTCCAAGATCATTCTCCTCTTTTGGACTCCCTTGAAATGTCGTGAAGAAGCCAAGCAGAGCCCTGACCTCCTCAGAAATCATCTATTCCACCTTCAAGGAAAACCAAGCTGCCCCCACGCAACAGGACCAGGCTCCTGGGGGCTCTCCCAGCTCTTGGAGGCCTGGTACACTGCAAAGGACCAAGGCTCCAGAGCAGATGGACTCCGCTCCCTTTTCTGGGAAGGGTGGACCCTCCCTCAGCCTGCGCAGGGTCGGAGCGAGGCAGTGTGGAGGTGCTCCCGACCCCAGCCCTTCCCTCAGCCTGCGCAGGGTCGGAGCGAGGCAGTGTGGAGATGCTCCCGACCCCAGCCCTTCCCTGTCCCTGTCAGGCTCTCTGCTCCAGTTCCTGGGTGACGACAGCATCAGCCAGTGGGGACGGGAAGGCATCTCCCAGGGCTGAAATTCCAGGGAGCGGGCAGTGCTGTGGACAGAGCAAAGACCTTCCCTAAGAACTAACAAGCACGAGGGATGACACCGCCAGAAAATTTCTCTGCCAGCATTTCTGGGTCCGGCCAGTGGGCCTTGCTTGGGGCCTAACTCAGGCAGAACGATGGAAAAAGCAGTGTGTCAAGGCTGTAAGAGGAATTAATGGCACCGACTTCATAAGCAAACGTCATGTGCTCCAGAGACACAGCGAATGCCGGGATTACCGCACAGGCCTTGCATGTGGTGGGAATGCTTTAGAAAGGGGGAAAAGCACACACAGCAAAAAGGTAAGTAACAGCTGAAAACGAGTGACGAGTGACTGGAGGCTCCTTCCACTCCAGTACATTTTTCATTACAAAAAAATAAACTGGCGGTGGCTTCCAGAGGCTGGTGGAGGAAGGGGAGACCTAGAGGGAACGGAGGAGATGGCAGGGTGGTGGAACTGTTCTCCGCCGACGGCCTCTCTCAGAAGGCCCTGCACTGAGGGAAGAATCTCACTGGACGTCTACGGCAACCTCAACGGCACCTGCTGAGTCAGCGGGTCTCACAGCAGGTCTCGAATGTGGGGACGCCTGCAGCACCTTTTCATTCCAGGTCCCTGGGCCTGGCACACAGGTGCTGTTAACAATTAAAAACACGGAGGACTGGGTTATAAAACCCACCACGTGGCCCCATCAGACACCCAGGGGGTGTCTCACAGGCTCCACCACCCGGGTGATTCCCTCGTGCCGGCCACTGAGCTCAAATGCAGCCTCCCTGCTTTTATCTGAGAGCAAAACACATTCCCAGGGGCCAAGACAAGAGAATTTTTGCTTCTAACAGTTACCACGGGAAATCTTTCAAAATAATCAAAATTCAAAAAGGACGGCAATGCCCTTTCCACAGAAGATGTGGGAGAAAACTACTAGGGTAAGCGGAGAAACCCTGCAATGGGTGCCCGCACCCCAGGACAGCTCAGAAGCAATGGGTGCCCGCACCCCAGGACAGTTCAGAAGCAGGGAAGGTTCTGCCACCCAACGCACGCAGGACTACCAGCTCCAGGGCACAAGGGCGGCGTGACTGGCCAGGCCTCCAGCCACAGCTCAGCACAGTTTTCTGGGAAGTGCCCGGCCAGGATGAAGAGGGCTGAGAGACCTGATGGTCACTGGTACTAGGCAAAGGGAGCTCCGGGGCCTGACAGGGCTAGGAAAGGAAGATGTCCGTGGCACTAGAGGTCTCCCGTCTAAAAGTAACTCCAGGCTGGTCCTGAGTCCACGTGGCCCTGGCCGCACTTGGCGCACTGGCCTCCCTGACCCCTGGGACCGCTCTCTGTGGAGGGGGACCCCTCCATGCCTACCCCAGGGAAGAGGAGCTGGCCAGGGTTCCGTCAGTTCTCCACCCAAGGGCACCGCAAGGTCAGCTACATTCCAAGTGCCAATTCAGAGCCATCCCGCCCAAACCCTGGCCCGCAGCTGGCCAGCTCAGAACAGCTTCTTGTGGA